>JAABKJ010000181.1:0-57467 GCA_011634705.1 Andricus grossulariae
TAAAATAGTAAGAATGTATACTGTCATAGTATGATATAGTTCATGCTAACGTAGCGTGAGACGAGATCATACGGAAAAAGTAAGAATTTTTTCTCGGTGTATGACACTTTTAGTAGATAATTCATTTTTTTAATTGAAGGTTCATCTCTTTGGTTGAAAATTGAGCTATTTTATTGAAAATTCTTTTTTTTTTGAATGATAAATTATTTCTTTCACTGAAAATTTAATGATTCCGACTTTGGTTCAAAACTGATCTTTTTGAGTTAAAGCCCCATCTATTTGGCTGAAAATTAACGTATTTTGTTGAAAATACGTCTTTTTTGGTAGAAAATTAATTTTCTTGGTTGAAAGTTCATCTTTTTGGTTGAAAATTGAAATGAAATTGGATTTAGTATATTTTTAGTAAAAAATTTTCTGATGTGAGGTCTTTCAATCCCACCCTCACCCTGATAAAAAACAGTAAGATTCAACAACACCCTTACTACCCAAATCGCCTCACGTAATTTGTGGATGACCACCTATAAAATTCTGTATCACTATTGTCACTAAAAGTCTTTAAGATAAATGTTGTTTTCATACCTGGAAGAAAAATTTATAACGTTCAGGGAAAAAGAAAAATTTGTCAGGGAGCAGTCAGGAAAAGTCAGGTTTAAAAATGAGGATTTTGCAGCAACCCTGGAATTCTTTTTAAATATATTTTTTAAGCTTCTAAATTGTCTCAATTAAAAAAAAAATTAAAATTGTTGAAAATGATAGAGGAAGTTTGGCTTCAAGGGAGTGTTGAGTAAAGCGAGTTGCAAACCGGCAGTGCGTGAGGTGTCACGTTTCCGGTTAATGTGATACTTCGTTAGCCCGGTGGAAGCTCTTCGGGGTCGAGCTTTCACAATTCGAGCCATGCGAAGTGGAGAGTATAACAACATCGCTACAACAGTAAAACAACAGGAGCAACCCAAACAACAAAAGGGAACAAAAACAACTGGCCATGCGTAGGTGCGTACTATACATGCATTTGTATATGGATATGAGAGGTCGATAAGGCTGCGTTTGCGCCGAAAATGAAAGAGAGAGAAAGAGAGACAAAAAGAGACCTGAATAGTTCTCGGTTCTGGCATCGGGTTCACTGTTCAAGCCTCTGTTGAAATCTCCGTAACTTAACACCCTGATAACTTCGATGAACGGGGTTGATGTCTCCCGTTTCGTGCAGAAACTATAAGTCCTCAATTGCAATCGCTAAATGGATTTTATTCTTATTTTTTGTAACATGTTTGGAGTATATGAGTAATTCTCCACATACATGGCACTTTTGAAATAAGAACATTTTTCTCAAAATTGTTTTCAAAATTGCGGGTTTCACAGTCTTTCCCCTATTCTCGAAAAAATTTCCCCTTTTTCCCTTTAGATACCTTACATTTGAAAATACAATATTTAAAATACGCGGGATGTGCTCCGAAATTATTTAATGTACGTAGGAACTATAACAACCATTTTTCGTTTTGCATCTAGAAAAATATTCGATTCAAAACTAGAATATGCTTGCTTATGGACTTCGCTTCGGCGGCGGCGCACCACTTCCGACGCAAGCGAGTGGGGGCATTGGTAGATTCACGCGGACTGCCTCGCTCTCACCACGCTTTGTCGATGTCGCTGAGAGGCTTCGTGCGATTGGCTCGCGCTCGTCACATAAAAGTTGACATAAGAGAAACGAACATTGAAGGTGCGCTTGCGCTGTGGGCGGCAAGAAAGATTTTAACATTTTTACTGGGATACGCGATTCTAGATGTTGACTGAGTATAACTTATTATTATAAATAATCTTAACGGACGTCAAATTTTCGTTTAAATATCAGAATTATTTATTATAATAATTTTAATGTAACATTTCATTAATTAAGATATTAATATAATAATAAAAATAATAAAATAAATCTGTATAATATAGAAGTCCCTAAATAAATTATTTATGAATAAATACAGTACAAAATAAAAAAAAATGTATCGTAACATAAGTGCAACAAGTTTCAAGTCCTAAAAGCCTAAACCTTGTAATAGTTTTGATAATTTATCCCTTGGACAGAAAAGTGCCCTGTCTTTAGATAATTACCCGTATATATTTAGATCGGACTTTGCGAATAAAGTTATAATTTTCGAATGGAATGCATGATGCTTCCTATAGGATTTTAAACAAGAAGATTAGAAGACTTTTCTAGTTTTCTTGAATTTGTAATTTGAAACATCTTATTTCCTCCGGATAAACAGAAAAATCTATAATTTACTTTATTCTTTCGAATGTCCAGCTAATGAATCGATCGTGCAGAATAAAAGCAAGTTTCGTCTCTAGAGAATTGGATGTTTGATTTTGTGTTCCGAAGGCTTGGACGAGTTTAACGTCGTCACCGTCATCTGTCATCCGGTGGAAAGAGGACAAACATCCCTCGTTCCATGGTAACCAAATCCTCGTCAAATTATTCGATTATCCTACAGGACCTGCCGCCCTTCTCGTTCCACCCTCACGTAATAATTAATAATGCCAGTGCTCTCTGCAAGTACCCAACTACCTATGCAATTCCACTGTGTCCACGTATTTCAACTTGTCCCTTGATTACGAAACACAGTCCAAGTGGAACTCTATCTCTATCTCTCTCTAGAGAATTTTCATTCATGAATATGCAATTATATACTTATTAAGCAAAAGGAACTTTTAATTCAATTCCAAATATTAGCTGTTAAATTATTCTTCCTACTTATCATCATATGAAAATCTGAACGGCATTCTTTTTTCATTTTAAAATTCAGCAAAGGTACACTTTAAAGTTTTTTTAAAAATAATGAAACTATTTCGAAAAAAACTTGTACTGGAGTAAACTTTCTTTTTAGTTCTCTTTCAATTGCAAAGGCAAACCCTGGGTTGCTACACTCTCTTGAACTGAACAAGTGAAATTGTCAATGGTTGAATCAGTATTTTGATTTATCACTGGTGAAACAGTGATTTTCCTAGTTTTACTGGGTGAACCAGTAAGTGACCGGACTAAAACAGTGTACTGAATATATTAGTGATGACAAATTATAGATTCAACCAGTGATATAGCGCTCCACGCGGCCAAAGACATGAACCTCTAGTCATCTGGTACGCGCGAGACGCCTGTTAGGTCGGGTGTTTCAATTTTTAGGGTGAAAACGAACTGTATTGTGTACTAGTGTTTGTGTTAGAAATATTTTGGGCCTGACTGCAATAAGCAGTAAATTACAGGTTTTAAAAGATAATTTTTCAAAGTAGAGCACAAAAGTGATGAATGATAAGTGTCATACCTAACCAGCTGACGAACGACAACGCGTACGACCCGATGTCTACTGGTACTGAGTAACTAGTGAAATTCACTGATTAAACCAGCGACGTAATTCTAGTGAGTGAACCAGTGAAATCTCTCGGATTATCAGTTTCACACTTCTGGCTGTTTCAACCAGCGATACTTCACTGGTTAATTTTAAGAGAGCAGGGGAGGGAATGTAGATTTAACTTTTCACTTCACTTTTTTAAAGAATTCCTCTTTTTCCCTCTGTTTCAAAAAGTTGCCCCTTTTTCTCTTTTTTTGGCTTAAATACACACTGAATTAATAGAACCCAGTAAGAATTCGCATATATTTTTGGTTTGAAGTTAATTCTTTTATAATTGAAAAGTATATATATTTTTGGTTCAGAATTAATCTCTTTTAGTCAAAAATTCTACTAATTGGTTGAAAATTTCATTATCTTCTTGAAAATTCAACTATTTTGTTAAAAAATCACATTTTTTGGTCGGAAATTTCACTAATTGGTTGAAAGTTGAACTACTTTTAACAATTTATTTTATTGGTAGAAGATTGATCTATGTTGTTTGAAATTAGCTTTTTTCTTTAATTACTGTTTTGAACTAAAAATTTAACTATTCCATTTTTGAACATGAATCGTTTTTAGTAAAAAATTCAACTGTTTGGTTAGAAAATGACTTTTTTTGTTGAAAATTAATATTTTCGGGTTAAAAATCCAATTGCTTCGTAGACAATTCGACTTTTTGGCTTGAAAATTCAAGTTTTTTGTTGAAAATGACACTATTTTGTTGAAAATTCATGCATTTTGTTTAAAAATTTGTCTTTTTGGTAGAAATTAATCTTCTTGGTTAAAAATTGAATTTTTCAGTCCCAAATCCTTTTATATGGTTAAAAATTAAACTATTTTATTGAAAATTACACTATTTTATGGAAAATTCTTCTTTTAGGTAGAAGATTAATCTTCTTGGTTAAAATTACACTTCTTGATTGAAAATTCATTTATATAATTGAAATTCAACTATTTGCTTAAAAATTCATTTATATGGTTGAAATTAAACTATTTGCTCAAAAATTCATTTATATGGGTGAAATTCAACTATTTAGTTAAAAATGCAACTATTTTGTTGATATCTTAATTATTTTGTTGAAAATTGAACTATTCAGTTGAAAAGTTACCCAATTTTGTCTAAAATTAATCTATTTTGTTGAAAATTATTCTTCTTGGTTAAAAATTAATTTATTTGGCCGAAATTCAATTACTTGGTTCAACATTAAACTGTTCTGTCGGAAATTAAACTATTTTGTATAAAATTCATGCATGTTGTTGAAAATTCGTCTTTTCCGTAAAAAATAATTAATCTTGGTTAAAAATTCGACTTTTTGGTAGAACATTCATTTATATGGTTGAAATTGAAATATTTTATTAAAAATTTAACTGTTTTGTTGAAGATTCATCTTTTTGGATAGAAAATCCATAGCTTTTTGATGGAAATGCATGTATTTGTTTGTTTATGCAACTGTTTCTAGTTGAAATTTAATATTTTTTATTAAAAATTCAACCAATTGGTCGAAAATCCAACTTTGTAGGTTGAAGAATCAACTGTCCCATTTGCTTCAAATTTGATCTTTTTTGGTAATAAAATGCAACTGTTTGGTTGGTAATTATTTTTTTTTTTAATATTCGACGAATTGGTTGAAAACTCAAATATTTGGTTGAAAATTTTACTAGTTTCATGAAAATTTGTCTCTTTTGTGTGCAAGTTCACCTGTTTGGTTATATACATAAATGCAACTTTGTTCTCTAAAATTAATATTTTTTTGTGTTAAAAATTCGACAATTTTGGTCCTATAAATTAATTTTGTTTGAAATAATTCAGTTTCCTATTATTCCCCTATTTTCGTGAAACATCACCTTATTTTCCCTGTTTTGAAAGAATTTTTAGCTGAGAAGCATGGAATTTTCGATAAACTGAAGTTGAAGTTTATAAAATTATGTATGACACTTGTCCCTAAAAGTATTTAAGAAGTAGTTTTTATACTTGAAAGAAAAATTGATAAAGGTCAGGTAAAATGAAAAATTGGCCAGGGAAAAGTCAGAGAAAGTAATGAAATTTCGAAATTGGGATTTTGTAGGAACCCTGAAAACACAAAATATTTTTATTAACGTAATTTCCCTGATCCTTTTTATGAGAAATAAATTTTTCTTGTTCCATAAAATGGAATTGATCGAGTTATCACGTACAAAAGTCCAATGACTGCGGGCTCATTATCTGATGCATTAAGATATTACGTTCTTGCGCCAGATATTTCCTCACACACCTTATAAGTGAATCTTCTCGTAATTCTACATGGGCTCGTTAAATAGCTCAAGTACATTTGCAGCACCTATACTTATTGGCAGCCACAAACGTGCCATAAACCAATTCAACATTGCACTTCCAATTGAAAATCGAATCGCATTTTTCATCACTTGAGTGTATTTCCCAAGATAAGTGTCTTTCACTTCAAAAGATTATCATGTCATTGAAATTTTTTTTTTAAATAAAAATAAAATCGAATTCTTGTAAAGTTACTAAAGTATGAAAAATATCTTTCCTTTAAAATTTGTAATTTGTATCTAACCATAATTAAAGTGGTTTTTTAGAATTTCGTATCTCATGTTACCTTTTTTGCGGAGGCGAAAGTGGAAAATATAATTAAGTGATAAGAAGTTGAAATGAAAATATTATGTTTCTGCAATAAATTTTGTGACGAAATAAGAGTAGAACGAGCTGGGCACGTGGTTTGTACTATGAGATGCAAAGGGCAATTTGTATTACGTGAGAAACGTTAGCATAAATATCACGTAATACTTGGTTTTATTACGAAATTAAAATTTTTACTTTTACGAATCGTAATTTTTCATTAATCATTTGAAAAAGAGATTTTGTTCAAAATTATTTATTTTCTGTTTAAATAACACTCTGACAGTAATTTGTAATCAAGTCTAAGTCAATGTCTAATTAACATTTTTTCTGAAGAGAAGTTACAAATTAAAGATTTTAAGAAAGCTTTTGTAGGCTAAACTCTTTAAATTAGAAAAAATTAATTATTGAGATTCTGGTCTTTGAATATTAAGTCAAGAAAAAACAAAAATTTAGCAGGGAAAAATTAACGAATTTTGAAAATGAAGTTTTGCGGCCATCCTTATATAATATTCTTGCCAGTAATTTATTTTTCTTGTATTTTTTCTCTATTTTTTTGCAGGTTCTACCTCCACACTATTATGTTTTTAGTTAAAATTTTATTATTTGGTTGAAAATTCAACTGTTTTGTTGGAAATTAGTCTTTTTGGGTTGAAAATTCAACTGTTTTTTTTTTTGGAAATTAGTCTTTTTGTGTTGAAAATTAAACTGAAATCTTCCTTTGTTAAAAAATTTAACTATTTTTTGAAAACTCGTCTTTTTAGTTTAAAAATTCACTTCTTTTAGTGAAATTTCGTCTTTTTTTTTGCTAAAAGTGCAACTGTTCAGTTGAAAATTCATCTTTTTATTTAAATTCAACTGTTTTTGATTTAAAATTAAAATATTTTTTGATTGAAATATCTACTATTAGATTATTCGTTGCAAATTTATATTTTTTGCTTGACAATTGAACTACTTGGTTGAAGATTGAAACACTTTGTTGAAAATTTATAATATTAGTTGAAAATTAATTTCTTTAGTAGAATATTTTTTGGTCGAAAATTAATCTTTTTAACTAAAAATTAAACTATTCCAGTTGAAAAATCATTATTTTATGTTAGTTAAAAGTTTAAATATTTTATTGAAAATTGAGATTTTTCAGTTGAAAATTCAACTATACAAGAAACAAACGAATTTTCAGAAAACTAGTTAAACTTTGAACAAAGTATTTGAAATTTTACCCAAGTATACCTTGTTATATACCAAGTATATGTAAGTTTAACTATTTTGTTAAAAATTCGATTTTTTCTGGTTCAAAATTAATTTTTTTTCAACTTATAAAGTAATTTTTCCATTTCTAGTTGAAAAATGATACTTCTTAGTTGAATATTCGTATTTTTGGTTTAACACTAATTTTCTTGGTATGAAATTTCCTATTTTTTGGTTAACATTTCAACTATTTGGTTGAAAATAAACTTTTTTGTGGAAAATTCAACCGCTTCACAGAAAATTTATGTATTTATCTGAATATTTGACTAATTTAATAAAAATTCGTTTGTTTTTTTGTCGAAAATTAATTCATGTTACTCAAAACTTAATTTTTCCATTTTTCGTTGAAAATGTATCTTGTTCAGTTGAAAGTTTAACTATTCATTTTAAAATTCATCTCTTTTGGTAGAAATTTCATATTTTTGTTGTTAAAAATGTAACCATTACAATTTTGTTGAGAATTCGTCTTTGTAGAGAAAAAATTCTACTATTTGGTTGAAAGTTAAACTATTTTGTTGAAAATTTAATTATTTCGTTGCAAATGTAATTATTCTGTTAAAAATGTAATCATTTTGTTAAAAATGTAATTATTTTGTTGAAAATTAGTTTTTTCGTTGTTGAATTATCGGCTATTACATTTTTCTTCGAGAATTCATCTTTTTGTTGAAAATTCAACTTTTTGGGATTAAAATTCAACTTATTGGTTGAAAATTCAACTGCTTAATCTTAATCAAGCCTAATATTTTTTGCTTAACAATTTGACCTTTTGGTTGAAAAATCTCCTTTCTTAATTCAGAATTAACTTTTTTTCTTGAAAATTCAACTATGTGGTTGAAAACGCAACTGTTTTTGGTTCAATTTTAATCTTTTTTTGTTGTTGAAAATTTAAAATTTTGTTGAAAATTCATATTTATAGACACGAAATTCATGAATTTCTTAAAAAACTAAACTATTTGGTTAAAAACTAAACTTTTTTGTTGGAAATTCAAGTATTTGATTCAAATTTTAACTGTTTTATTGAACATTCGTCTATTTGGACGGAAAATTAGTCCTTCCAGATTAAAAATTCAGTTTTGTTGTGGTTGAAAGCTCAACTATCTTCTAAAAATTGCAATTATTTGGTTTAAAATGCAACTGTTTCGTATAAAATTCGTCCTGTTGGATTTAAAACTCATCTTTTATGGTAGAAGAGCCATATTTTTCATTTCAAATAAATAAAAAATGTATCAATTTCAATCTAAAATGGTTTTATTTCGTTTGAAAAAGATTCTATGTTAAAAATGTTACAAGAATAAAAAGCTTGTCTTTGAATATGAATGGTCAGTCAGGGAAAATGAAAAGTTGAACAGGAAAAAATGAGAGAATTTCGAAAATGAAGTTTTTCGGGCACTCTCTATTCGCTTAATTAACTTTTGTGAAAAAAAGTTACGTAACGCATAGGAGGGGGTTTTCGAAAAACTACGGTGTCATACAATTAATATTTTCCAAAAAAAGCGTTACATATTTTTTGAATGGCCCCTTAGATTCTTAGATCGATAAAAAATCAAATAAATAATGAAAATTAGGAAATATAGCGTTTCTTTGAAATATGATCTAAAGTGTACTATTAAACATTGTGGATTCGTTTTGTCAAAGACATGATATGAAAACGTGAGATGTGAGCGATGATTATCTGGCAGGTACAAATTAGCTTCTCCGCATGAATTCGAGTGAGTCTGTTGCATGCCTTGCATGTAAGCAATACAAGTTTATGTACTGGTACCGCTAATGCACGTGACGCAGGAGTCACATGTTGCAACGGCTGAACAATAATTTCTCAGGCAGATGTACATACAAAGTAACCGATTCCTTCCGTCGGATTAAGTACTGTCCATTTTGAACGTCCTACAGTTTCGCGAACCGATTGGAACCGATTTGCGTTTACGTTTATGCTGCATCCGCGAGCTGCGAAGCGTGAGGTTGCGTACGTGTTGTTTACGCAATTTAGATCGTCGTAATACGATTTTCCATTTTGCTCATGCCATCCATCTCACACGAGGGTGAAACAACTCTTAAAAATGCGGTTCATTGAGAAAAATGTTTGTTTCGATCAAACAACAAATTTTATTTGATATAATATGATTAAAAGGAGCAAATGCTCTGTTTGAACTAACAAAATATTTATTTAATTTTAATAAACGAAAAAAGGCTTATTGATTCAAACACATAGAACAAACTGGAGGTATGAAACGTTGCAGGTAATCGCTCAAGCAGGATAATAGTTAGCTGATTACACCAAAGTGAGGCAAACTTTCCGTGGTCACAGTCCTGTAACGAGCTGGCTCTGGCGGAAATATCTGGCCTCTGGCTGGTGATATCTGCGATTCACTATGGAAAGTTTGCCTCAGTTTGGTGTGCCCACCTCATGTTTATCTTCCTTGACCAATTACTTGCAACATTTCGTACCCTCAGTTTTTTTTCTATGCAAATTATTTATGCAATAAGAGTTGTTTGATTTAACGGAGTGTCTCGTCGTCCCGAAATTCGGGATGAGTAGTGACGTATTTTTCATAAACTTTGCTAGTCGTCAAAACAAAAAATGTAATGCGCAAATCGAAAATATGATAGTTCTTTAGAAAAAAACGATAGGAACGTAGAACTTTCTCACAATAGACTATAATGTTAATACATATAAAGGCGTCCGAAATATGTTACAGTACCGGTAGTTGGAAAGAAGTGGGTGTCTAACATTTAACACTTCTGAATCACCAGCATGAACATCTTTGAAAATCGTTTATGAAATGTAATAAAGTTTGTAAGACAAAATCTTTACTTCATTTAAAACAATAATTAATTTTTTAAGGCACATAAGAACTTTATTTAATTTAATCAAGGAATTTATTTTATCTAAATAAGAATTTATTCAAATAAAATAAATAAGGTCAAATAAAAAATTTCATTCAATCAAACAAACATCTGTTTGACCCTATGTCAAATAAAAAAATTAGCCGATTCAAATAAAATTTGTTTGGAGCAGACAAACATTTTTCTTAGGGGTCGTTCAAGTATTACGTAAGCATAATTTTCCCTTTTCTTGACCCCCCCCCCCCCCATTGTAAGCATATTTTCGCAATACGAATATACAACAATAAGCATCTACATAGACCCCCCTTTCTCTCAAAATGCTTACGTAATATTTGAATAGCTCCTTATTGCAGCGGAGGTGGATGCCGCCTGATTATTTCGGATTTGAATTTTCAACTAAAATTATGTATCTCTAATCAAAAGATGAATTTTTAATAAAGTAATTCAATCAAGTAATTACATTTTCTGCGATCGAAAAAATTTATTTTCGACCAAGAAGATTCGTTTTCTACCAAAAAGACGAAGTTTCAGCAAAATATATGAATTTCCAACAAAAAAAGTTAATTGTCAAACAGATAGTTGAATTTTAAACGGAAAAGATGAGCTTTCTACAAAACAGGTGAAATTTTAACAAAAAAATTACATTTTTAACAAAATTGTTCAATTTTTTACAACTTTGATTGATTTTTAATCTAATAATTGAATTTTAAACTGAAAAAATTAATTTTTTACCAAAAAAGATGAATTTTTAATTAAAAAAGATACATTTCCTGCCAAATAGATGAATTTTGAACTGAAAACGATAAACTTTTAAACAAAAATTAAATAGTACAATTTTTATTTGAAAAAATTAATTTTTTACTAACAAAAAAAACGAATTTTCAAAAAAAAGAAGCTAAATTTTCACAAAAATGAAACAGTTAAATTTTCAGTAAAAAAATTAATTGAAAAAAAATTGGTTTTCAAAAGAGTATTTAAATTAACCAAGCCATTTCCAACAAAAATTAGGAATCTTTAAGCAGAAAAAATAACTTTGAACAAACTAGTTCAATTTTCTATCGAGTAGTTGAATTTCCATCTTGAAAATATAAATGTTCAACTAAAAATGGATTAGATATATTTTTAGTCAAAAAAATTAATTTTCAAACAATAAAAAAAACCGAATTTTCAGCAATATAGTTATATTTGGAACATAAGAAATGAATTTTTTACAAAATACGATGTTAATTTCTGAAACAAAAAACGGCGTAGTAACAAAATAGTTCAATTTCCTACAAAATTTGTTTGAAAATTCAACTATTTTCCCACATAGCACGTTGAAAATTAAAATATTTTAGTAGAAATATGATCTATTTGTTAAAAATTTTACTGTTTTGTAGGAAATTCGCCTTTTTGGCTTAAAAATTCAACTATTTTAGCAGATAATTGAACTATTTGATTGAAGATTAATTTTTTTGTTGAAAATTTAACTATTTGATCGAAAATGAAGATTTTTGTTAAATTTTTCTTTTTCTGTTGAAAATTCAACTGTTTTGTAAAAAATTCTTTTTTTGGCTCAAACATTTAACAATTTGGTAGAAAATACAACTATTTCGTGGAAAATTAACTTTGTTGTTAAAAATTCAAGTGTTTTGTAGAAAATTCTTTTTTTTCTGTTCAAAAATTAATGTCTTTTGGTTAAGGATTCGACGACTTTGTTGAAAATGCATTTTTTCATTAAAGGTTCATAATTTGAGTTGAAAATTCATCTCTTTGGTGGAAAATTGAACTATTTTGTTCAAAGTTAGATTATGTTGTTGGTAAAAAGTAATTTTCTTAAATTGAAAATTTAACTATTTAATTTCTTTCCAGTATATATTTGATTAAAAATGTATATATTTTGTTGAAAATTTTTCTTTTTTGGTACAAAATCAATCTTCTTAGTTGAAAATTCATCTTTTTGTTTAGAAATTCAACTATTTGGTTACAAGTTTATATATTTTCTTGAAAATTTAATATATTTTGATTTAAAATCTTCGGAATTTAAAGCGATTCAAATGGATTTCAATGTACCTACATTTATGTTATGAAATTAATTTCCCAATTTTCGTAAAAAAAATTACCCTATTTCCCCTCTTTTGAGAGTAATTTGGGCTGTGCAGTGTAATATAGGCTAAATTTAAATCGAAATCTAGTCTTAATTTAGGTTTCAATATAGTCTTCAGTTAAATCAAAATATTGCCTTAATTGAAGCTAAAATATAGTCAAAATATATTCATAATTTCAGTCTTGAAACAAGTTTAGTTTTGGGCTTCAATCAAGTATTTTTAATAAATCCTTTAAATTTTGTGAATACATTTGAAATATTTTTCTGTTTAGGATTTTTAGAACATCCCTAAGATTTGGGAATGACAAAAATTTTATAGTTTCAAATGGTGGATTAAATTCTAAAATTTTAAATTACTTAAAAAAGGGGCTTATTTTGTATTGAATGTAATTTCATCTGATTAAAGTTAACTTTTTGATCGAAAATTAGATTCTGTCTCGTAGGTACCAGTTTCTAACAATTTCGGGGCAGAGATACGAGTTTAAAATTACTCACATTAGCGGCACGATTATACGCAGGAAGAGAAAGAGGGTTCCGAAGGAGGAACAGGAACAGAATTAATTTCAAATCTTCTAAGGCTACGGGGGTTCCTCGCAGATTGAACTTCGCTTAGTTAATCTCTCGCGGTTGCGACCTGCCATCGAAACGAGGAACTTCCCGATCCCACTTTCCGTAAGGATTACTAGGCCATCGTAATAATATATAAGGAAACTGTGATGAAATTCCAAAACACAGATTTCAGCCCAAATATTATAATATATTATATTACATATAATATTACATAACATATTATATTACATATTATATTGCATATTATATTACATATTATATTACATATAATATTACATATTATATTACATATTATATTACATATTATATTTTATTTATAAGAAAAGTTTAATTAGTGAAAATAAAAACCAGAGAAGTTTTTTCTTGTATGAGAGATTAAATCCAAAATTACCTTTCACAAGGAGAACCTACACTTTTCGGAATTTTGTTTGGATTAATACACCTCTCAGTAATAGGTCAACCAAAATTGTAATATGCTTATAAGTGATAAGATGTGCTTTTCATCCATTATCGAGAAGAACAGCTTTAAAAAAATCCACGCATGTTAAATAGACCGCGATGCAAGAGTCTTCCAACTCCCGATTAGATCAGGCGGTAGTGCTCCGAGTTTGTAACCGGAAAGTTATAATAAGTTATAATATACATAAGTTTAACAATATCAAATTAGAAGCATTGACGTTTTAATAACTTTAATTAAAAATAACTTCTATTGAATTTGTTGTTGAGAAATTTCAAAATCTCAAGTTTCTGTATAAATTTAAATATGAAGCTCTAAAGTTTGAAAGCTTTCAATTTCAACTCCTAATAGTTGTTACTGTTCAAAAATTATATTTTATTTATCATTTTAAATGGAAAAACCTCAAAGTTATCTGGTGTGAAAAATGCGCTGAAAGTAACTTCTACAATTTCTCCCATTTTTCTTTATTCCATAATTTATTTCCTAATTATTATATCTGGTTTACCGCATAAAAAAATAATAAATTTTTATTAACACGGTAAACTTTTAATCTGCTAAAGTAATAAGATGCGATTTTCAGCTATTCTTGAGAAAAACGGCTTCAAAAAAATCCGCGCATGTCAAATGGACCGAGATGTAAGAGTCTTTCAACTTCCAGTTAGATCAGGCGGCAGCGGTCCGAGTATCTAACCGGAAAGCCTGGGTTGATTTCTGCTGCCTGCATTTTTTGCGAATTTTTTTCTATTCAAATTTTTCTTATCGCAATTGACTATTAAATTTATTTAAATGCAGCCAAACTATTTATTTCCAACAACTTTTTTTTTAATTCTTCAAAAAAATACAAACTTTTTTTTAAACCTTTTTCTTTCTTATAGAAGTACAAACTTAACAAAAGAATTACACAAAATAAAAAGGTGCACGATAAACCTCTTCAGAATATAGAAAGAAAATTTAAATATCTGAATTAAGTCAAAAGTTGTAGATTTTCAAAGAAGGAATTGGTGTTTTTTTAGTTGAAAAAAATACTTCAAAATTCAAATACTCATAGCGTCATAGAATATTTTTTTTATAAATGTGACAAATACGTGTCGCCTAATTACTTCTAGTTACTTCTATAAGTTTGGTTATTTTCTATTTTTTTCTAATTATTATTGTATTACTCATTGCAATTTTTACCAGATTTTTTCTATTGAAAGTTTCAAAATGCTTTCAAATTCCTCCGAAGGCTAAGCAAATCCCTACAAATAAAAAATTTCGAACTATAAACGACTTCGAATTGAGTACAAGTGTTCAATTGAAAGGACTGAGTTGAAGCGCTTCCAAATTAGAGGCCTTGAAATTTTACACCCATCTAAGAGCTCTAAAAGCTGGACCCTTTCGAATAAATTTTAAGCTTCAATTTAAAGTTTTCAAATGTATAGATTTTCAAGTGTGAAGATTTAACAGTTCAAAGCTTTCAAACAAGTTTTGAAAATTTGAGGTAATGAAGTTTAGATCTTTATAATTTAAAACTAAAAAAAAAATCATCTCTCTTTTAACCATATTGAATTCCTTTAAAAGTCATATTTTTCAATGTTTTTTCAATGGGAAAATGAAGCTTCGAACTTTGAAGATTTGAACGATTTACAATTTAATTATTTAGAATCATTATTTTGGACTGTTTTTGACCCACGTACGTAGTTTGGTTTTAGCCCCCCCCCCCTCACGAGAGTAACGTAGCCCAAGATTCTCTCAAAAACAGGGGAAATATGTTGCATTTTCAACAAAATGGTTGAATTTTTAACCCAAAAAGATAAATTTTCAACCAAAAAAAAAATGAATTACCAAAAAATTAATTTTTAACCAAATTGTTGCATTAACAAGCAAACAGTTGAACTTTCAAGCAAAATAGACGAGTTTTTAAGAAAATAGTTATACTTTCAAGCAAATGGTTAAATTTTCAAGCCACAAAGGTGAATTTTTTCAAAGACATTTGAATATTCAAGAAAAAAGTTCACTTTTAACCAAAAAATATGAATTTTCAACCAAGAAAGATAAATTTTCATCCAAGAAGGGTGACTTTTTTACCATAAAAGATGAATTTTCAATTCCAAAGGACGAATTTTTGACCAAACAAGGTGACATTAACAAAATAGTTGAACTTTCAAAAAATAATTAAATTTTTTTTTTATTTGAATTTTTAACTAGATAGTTGAATTTTCAATCTACGAAGATGCATTTTTTAATCAAGCGGTCGAATTTTCAAAGGAAAAAGATTACAAGTCAACCAAAAACTGTTGTATTTTCAAGACAAAAAGAAGACATTTTTGAAAGACAGTTGAATTGTCAACCCAAAAGGTTAATCTTCAACAAAAAAGTTAATTTTTATCGAAATATTTGAATTTCCAACAACATAATTAATCTGTTAATAAAGTAGTTGGAACTTAAACAAATAGCTTAATAATTAATCTACAAAGATATATGTTCTCTAAAAATGCGAATTTTTGAAAAAATACATGAAATTTCAACCAAATAGTTGAATTTTCAATAAAAAAAGAAATCTTTGAACCAAAAATGGAATCATAAAATTTTCAGTAAAAAAATTAATTTTCAACAAAAAAGACGAATTTTGAACCCGTTAATAAAACCAAAAAACACCATTTTCTAATTAAGTTGTTAAATCATCAATAAAGAAGATTAATTTTCAAAAAAAAAAAAAATTTCTACACAAAAAGGGCGAATTTTCAACAAAAGAGTTAAATTTTCTAGCTAAAAAGTCGAATGTTTTAGAAAACAGTTGACTTTTAAACCGGAAAAGATAATCTTTTAATAGAAAAGTTAATTTTCAATTAACTAATATGAATTTTCAATAAAGTAGTTGAATTCTCAACCAAAAAGATAAATTTTGGACCGCGAAAATTAATGTTCTGCTATAAAAGATGACTTTTCAATAAAATACATGAACTTTCCACGAGATTTGTTGAATTTTGAGCCAAAAAGAAGAATTTTCTACATAACCGTTGAATTTTTATCCCAAAAATATGATTTTTCAACATAAATGTTCATTTACAAGCAAATAGTTGATTTCTTAATTAAAATTATGAATCTTCAAAAACAAAAATGCATTTTTACAACGGAGTTCAACTTTCAACAAAGTATTCGATTTTTTCAACAAAAAGAATGAATTCTCAACAAAGCACATAAATTTGTAACCAAATTCTTAAATTTTTAGCTAGAAAAGATCAGTTTTCAATCAAAAATAGAATAGTTACATATTCAGTTAAAATTTTTGTTGTTGAAATTTTGAACCAAAAATGAAAGAAATTTTCAACCAAAAAAGTGAATCTTCGACTAAAAAAACTAATTGTTAACAAAGTAGTTGCATTTTCAACAAAATAGTTAAATAACCAAAAATAGTTTGTTTTTATGGTTCCGAAGACCGGGGCAGAAATCCTTATAGTTTCGGTCGAGTATCTGTCCGTCCGTCGTACTTTTTTTCAAGGAGGGGAAGTGAGGGGAGTAGAATGTAGGAGAAGTAGAGGAGAGAATGTATGGAAGAGGGAGGTTTTAACGACTTAATTAACTTTATTTTAAGAAAATTAATTTCAAAAAATAATTTTAAAGACATTTTTTTTACAAATTATATCTAATTTATTATTTTAAATGGCAAAACCTCGAAAGTTGCTGGTGAAAAAATTTCCTCCAAATAACTTCTACAATTTTTCCTAGTCTTTATCATTTTATCACGCATTTCCTAATTATTACATCTGATTTACCACACACAAAAATAATAAATATTACTAATACGGCAAGAGCACGTGACATGAGTATGTTATTCACGACATGAAATTTCACTGTTGATAATATGAGACAAATAAAATATGATTACATTGTTTGTCAGCACTTTACTGCTTTTTCCACTCTTTAATCATTCTAAAATAAAATTTTCTCTACAATTTTTCCATCAGGGGTTCTTTTTATAATTACATTTTTCGTTATTCGGCTCACACACAAAGAACTCATTTTTAATCAAGATGAAATAATATTTTACATAAAAAACAATTTGATCAAAGTAAATTATAATTTTCTGTTAATAATGGATATTGCATAAATTACATAAAGCCTTTGGAAGGGGGGGGGTATGCTCTCTAACACGAGGTTGGGGGGTACTTAGAAAAACAATTTCTTAGAAAGATATTTTCATGTCGACGCATCACTAAATTAAATTAAACAGTTTTTATTGTAAACAGTTGTTGGCCAGCGCAGTCTATATTAAATATGAAATCTGTTAATTAAATAATCGTGGTACCTTAATTAAATTATTTTTAGAAAATCAATTATTTTAATAATAATACGTATTATGTTTTACAAACGTGCAATTTTATCATTTCTTTAGGAACTACAATTTTGCGTAGAACTAAATTAATAGAACCCAATAAGAAAATCCAACTATTTTTGGTTAAATATTTATTCTTTTCGGTTCAACAATTTGGTTAAAAAGTCGTCCTTTTTGGTTGAAAATTCATCTTTTTGGCTTGAAAATTCAACAATTTGATTGGATTTTTTTTTTTTCAACAATTTTTTTTGGTTGAAAATTGTACTATTTTGTTAAAAAATCATATTTTCGGGTTAAAAATTCAACAGTTTGGTAGAAAATTAAACTATTTACTTAAATTTTTAACTATTTTGTTGGAAATTCGTCTGTTTGAGTAAACGATTATTCTTGTTTGTTGAAAAGTTAACGATTGCATTTTTGGTTGTGACCGTATCTTTTTATTTGAAAATTCATATATTTTGTTGAAAATTTAATTATTTTGTAGACAATTTCACTTTATGGCTTGAAAATTCAACAATTTGGTATAGAATTTAACGGTTTTGTAGAAAAATTGTTTTTTTTTTCTTAATTGAAAATTTAATTCTTCGGTTGATAATTTTCAGTATTTTGTTGAGAATTCGTCTTTTATAGTAGATAATTAATCATATTGATTGAAAATTCAACTATTTGGTTAAAAATTGAGGTATTTTGTTGAAAATTCGTATTTTTCAGTGGAAAATTAACCTTCTTGGTTTGAAAATTCAACTACTTGGTTACAAATTTATGTATTTTGCAGAGAATTTGTCTTGTTTAGTAGAAAATTAATCTCTTCGGTTAAATATTAGTCTTTTTGGTTGGGGATCGTTCACATATTACGTAATGCGTTTTTTCTTTGTTTAAATAAAAACGAGAATAAAATTGCCTTGAAGTCAAAAGGGATACAACTATTCAAACGTAAGAAAAACACGTTACGTAATATTTGAACAGCCCCTTGAAAATTCAACTGTTTTGAAGAAAGCTCGTCTTTTTGGCTTGAAAATTTCACATTTTGGTTGTTATTTTTTCTTTATTGACTGCAAAATCTTTCTTGGTTGGAAATTCTTTTTTGCTTGAAAATTCAACAGTTTGGTAGAAAATTAAACTTTTTTGTAGAAAATTTCATTTCTTTATTTCAAAATTTATATATTAAATGAGAATTTAATTATTTAATTTTTTATTAAAAATTGATCTTTTTTTAATTAAAAAATTCAATTGTTTGGTTCAAAATGTATTTAATTTGTTGCGAATTCGTTGTTTTTAGTAGAAAATTAATCTCCTAGTTCGAAAATATAACTATTTGGTTCAAAATTTACGTATTTTGGGGAAAATTCGACTTTTTTAGTAGAAAATTAATTTTTTTAAATGAAAATTCCTCTTTTTGGTTGAAGATTTATCTGTTTTGTAATGATCCCGTCTTTTTGGCTTAAAAAGTCAACCTTTTGGATGACTTTTTTTTAACTGCAAAAGCTTTCTTGCTTGAAAATTCTTTTTTGTTTGAAAATTCGACAATTTGGAAGAAAAATAAACTGTTTGGTAGAAAATTCGTTTCTTTGATTCAAAATTAATATTTTGAATGAGAATTTATTTATTTCATTTTTTGTTTACAAATTGATCTTTTTCAATTTAAAAATTCAACTACTTGTCGTAGAAAATTAAACATCTTGATTGAAAATTTAACTATTCGGTTAAAAATGAATCTATTATGTTAAAAATTCGTATTTAATGTTTTGCAGAGACCTGGTATTTCTCTTTTGAAAATTCAACACTTTGAATGACATTATTTTTCTTCATTGACTGCAAAATCTTTCTTGGTTGAAAATTCGTTTTGGCTTGAAAAGTCAACAGTTTGGTAGAAAATTGATGTATTTTGTTGAACATTCCGCTTTTTGGTTGAAAGTTCAACTATTTCATTAAAAAGTTATGTATTTTGCTGATAATTCGTCTTGTTTAGTAGAGAATTCATTTTGGTTGTTGAAAATATCTCTTTTTGGTTGAATGTTCAAATTCTTTGTAGAGAGTTCTTCTTTTTTTGCTTGAAAATAAAACATTTTGAGTGGAATTTTTTTCTTTATTGACTTGCAGACCCTAACAAAGGGTGGTACGTGGTTGAAAATTTGAAAACAAAAATTATACGCAATTTATGCACAACCCTTAAAGTGTGACACCACTTACATTTCTAATCAATCAGAAATAAACTCGTAAACCTAGAGACTTCAGAGTGATAGAAGGTAAAATTGTCAGAGCCACACGTGTAATTTTTTCCCCTGTAAACTCAACTCAATTATCTGATTGTATCGCAAATAAAGTCGTTCTTCACGTGCAGGTACTCATTTACATTGAAGAGTAAATTGAGAACGTAAGTTCGTAAACGTTGTCTCCATTTTATTTTCAAGTGCTGACATTATTAATCACAGCATACATTATCTTCCATCGAATTTATTATTTTTCATCAACTTTGGACACTAATTTTAGTAAATAAAGTTACTTTAAAAAAACCCATTTTCCAACTATAACTTTAGTCATTTCCTGAACTAGAATCGATGTTTATCTATAGAGTCGTAAAAAAATGCTGAGGGTGCAGTTCCTGTCTTCACACTCCAACCGTTATTTGTTAACTGTGCAAATCATCCCTGGAATTTTTTTCCTGGAGACAATCAGCATTGCGAAGCAACTGCTTATAGCTTCAGAATGTGTTTACGATTTCACCGGGAATGATAAAAAAAACTGGTTTGAAATGGATCGATATTAATCGAAGGTGGTCCCTTTAAGTCGGTCGAAACCTGTAGTAGGTCCGTCCGGCCTTTCGTGCGAGGCGATGTCGTGGTGACCCAGATGCGGGTTCACCTCACCTGTACATTCGGTGCCCTGCTCCTACAATCGTTAACCAGGATTCTGCGCACCTCGTATCATCAGGAAGGACACCTTTACACCTTGCACTTCACTCGCTTATCCGCAACACGGCCTTGCCGCGAGTGTCTTTCTCGTATGGAAATTTTTTTTTCGAGACTACTACCATGACAATCTAGGGAGGGGGGGGGGGATCAGCCCTAACGTCACAAATTGTTACATACGAGGAGGGTTGCAAAGGTTTTGTAAAACGTTACGCTTCTCTGACAGGCCTCGGAACGGGTTACTTTTTAGTAACTTAGTTACTTTTTTGCTCTGCGGTTACTAAAAAGTTACTTATTTTATGAAAAGGTTACTTTCGGTTACATTTTTTGCCCGGAATGACGGAATGAATTAATTCATTAATCGTATTGTTGTAAAACGCGCGTAAGTTCACTCTCCATTAGCAATGTGCCGTTGAAAGTTTCAATCGGAATATTTTCTCATTGAAAGTTTCAAAACATGACATTTTTTATCAATGCCATTTTTAGGGAACTTGTGAAAAATGTAAAAATTCAAATTATTCCAATAAATTTGGCAATTTAGAGCCGGTGAAATGATAGAGAATAACAATAAAATAATAATTAGTTCGTATGTAAAATGTATAAAAAAAGGACTATCAGTTGAATTATTATGAATCCTGATGAAAATGGCAGTCTAGCTAAAATTGCTTGTTCTTTATTTAAAATTAAAAATCTTTTTTTGTTCAAATATCGAACTATGTATTATATTTTTCTATGAGAATTTATCTTCTTTGGTTGAAAGTTCTGTTAAAAGTTGAACAATTTTGGTTAAAACTTCATTTTTTGTTGGAGATTCATAATTTTAATTAAAAATTCGTCTTTTATGGTAGAAGATTAATCTTCTTGATTCAAAATCACCCTTTCGTTTGAAAATACATAATTTTATTTGAAAATTCATATTTTTGGTTAAAAATGTACTTATTTTGTTGAAAATTTGTCTTTTTGGGTTGAAAATTCCCCTGTTTTGGTAGAAACTCAACTATTTGGTTGAATGGTAACTTTTTTGTTAAAAATCCATATTCACTGGTTGAAAATTCAATTGCTTTGTCAAAATCCGTCTTTTTGGCTTAAAAACTCAATAATTGGGTTGAAAAAGAACCCATTTTGTTGAAAAATCGTATTTTTTCAATGAATTCTACTCTTCTTTAATGTTAAATGAAATATTTGTTGGTAATTTTATCAACTATTACATTTTTCGTTAAGAATTCATATTTTTTAGCGACAAGCATTCAACCATTTTATTAAAAGTTGAATTACTTTCTTGAACATTCATTTTTTTTGAAGATTCATAATTTTAGTGGAAAGTTCGTCTTTTTTAGTATAAAATCTTTCTTTTTGGTTACTTTTTTGCCAAATTATTGTTACTTTATGGTTACTTTTTTAGAGAAGCATGATTACTATATTACTATTTTGTGAAGCTTGAGCAGTTCCGAGTCCTGTTCTCTGATCAAAAAACGAAATTTAAATCCTTTTTGATATATCAGAGACCAATATTTTCGACAAAAAATTTATTGTTTTCATTTTCAACAAAATATTAAAATTTTGAAGTCAAAAAGACAATTTTCAAAAGAGAGTTGATTTTTCGAAAAAAAAGTTTATTTACAGCCAAGAGAGATGACTTTTCTTCCATAAATGATGCATTTTCAACCAAGAAGGTTATTATTATTATACCAATCGACGAATTTTCAACAAAATACTTAAATTTTCAACCAAGTGATTGAATTTTCAAGCAAAAAAGGATAAGTTTAAGATCAAAAAGTGAAATCGTTAAATCTTCAGTTAAAAAAAATTATAAAAAAAAAGAATTTTCAACTAGTCGAATTAAACTAAAAAAGACGAATTTTTAACAAAATGGTTGAATCCTCAAACAAAATGATGAATTTTCAACAAACAAGAATAATTCACTGCTCAAATCGACGATTATTAAAAAAATACATGAATTTTCAACTAAAATGATGAAACTTCAACCGAAAAAATTAATTTTTAACAAAACATGTAATAGTTAATATTTCAACCATTTTTTTTTACATTTTCAACAAAAAAAATTTAAATTTAACCAAAAAAATGAATTTCTAACAAAAAAGATTAATTTTTTACCACAAAAGACGAATTTTCAACAAAATCCATGAGTGTTCTATCAGAAAAGATCAATTTTCAATACAAAATAAAATAGTTTCATTTTCATGAAATACAATTAATTCTAGAAAAACGAATTTTTAGCAAAATTGTTATATTTTCAACCAAAGAGATGAATTTTCAACCAAAAAGTTGATTTTTCAACGAAAAAGAATAATTTTCTACAAAAAAAAAGATAAATTATGAACAAAAAACACGAATTCTCAACCAAATACTTGAATTTTCAACTTCAACCAAGTAGTTTAATTTTTGACCAAAAAGGTGAATTTTCAGCAAAATAATTGAATTTTCAACAAATTTATGAAATTTGAATCAAATAGTAGAATTTTTAACCATACGAGATGATTTCCAAATCAGAAATATAATGATAGACTTTTCAAAAAAAAAAAAATAATAATAATAACTTCAAATCAAGAATAGTTGGATTTTCTTATTGGGTTCTATTAATTTTATCACTAATCTCAAATAAAAAAAATGTCAAACACGAGGTAGGGGTGAGTAAAAAATAACTGAAAATAGTAAAATGCGATCTTTTTTGATTTTTCGAAATATATTGTCTTTAATTAACACAACTATGATCATTGTGAAAAAGATTTTTTAAATTGATATTAGAATCTGTAATGTCTATTGTTTGTTGTGGTTTTAATTTTATATTCAAATTTATTTATTATTAGGTTTCGTATGATTGAATAAAAATCAATTAAAAAAAAATAAAAACGCAAAAAAAAATTATAGACTCTACTACCAGTAAAAAAATTGTTTTTACAATCATAACTGAAAATTGCGCCAACTAATAATATTAGTAGCGCCTGGTGATATTAGTATTATTATTGAATATAATAATCATAAATTCACGAAATGATAGTGAATGAATAAACAAATAAGGGTTCATCCACAAATTGTGTAAGGTGTTTTTCTGAAATTTCCTACCCCGTACTCCCCATGTAGGATACCGTGAGGTTTTTTCCGACCCCTCCCCCCATAATCTTCCAAAGATTTTATAAATTTAGAAAATAAAATGCGTTAATAACAATAAGTATTTGTTTTTACCAATGATATACAATTTTATCATTTCTTTAGGACCTAGATTGCTGCGCAGTTAAACACTTCATTTTTAAAGTAAAATATCCTGTTTTCTAACCTAATATTTTAAAATTATTAAAAATGAACTTCAACGTTTGTTTAAAATATTATTCTTCAGTATATAAAGTATCACAATTCCTATTTATTTATCACACAATCAACTGTTTTGTTCAAAATTCGCTTTTTTAGCTAGAAAATTGAACAATTTGATGGAAAATTTAACGGTTTTGTAGAAAATACATTGTTTTTTTTATTAAAACTGCAACTGTTCCGTAGAAAGCTCGGTTTTTCGGCTTAGAAATTTAAGATTTTGGATGAATCTTTTTTATTATTGATTGAAAAATCTTTCTTGGTTGAAAATTCAACTATTTGATTAAAAATTTATGTATTTTCTTGAGAATTCGCCTTTTTTAGTAGAAAATTAATTTTGTTGGTTAAAAATTCAAATCTTGCTGAAAATTCGTCTTGCTAATTAAATTATTTATTCCTTTTGGTAGAAATTTCACCTTTTTTGTAAAAATGCAACTGTCTAGTTGAAAATTTCTTGTTTCGGCCAAAAATTTACTTTTTGTTGAAAATTCACATTTTCTGGTTCCAGGTAATACAGTAAGCACTAGATTTCGCTTAACAGATGTTTAAAATAAAATCTGTTTAAGTTTTGTTTTTAGTAAATCATAGACTTGAAAATATCTTATGTAAGAAATAGTTTTGACCAACTACCCCCCACCTATGCAAGACAGTAAAGAAAAATCATTGACCTACCCCTCCGACCCCCACCTAAGACTTTACATCATTTATACACGGCCCCTAGGGAGAAGTATACAATGTACACATTGAAAATAGAAAAACAAAACGATGTTCAGATGAAGCCTTCTAAAAGTTTTCCGATAATAATGTTTTATCGAATAAAGTATACCTAGAAAAAAGGAGTAAATTTGAAAAATGTTTCACTGATCCTTTTGAAGAATAAAGGCAGCTCCAGCCTTGGAAAAATGAAGTTCCCCAGGGAATTACTCCTTTCATTCCAGTGGCACTTAAGAAGGCAAATATTTGTAGTGTCTTCGACGTCTAAACTGAAAAACAAAACCTGTCCTCGTGTAGAGGAGACAGCGCTGAATGGAAGAGGCAAAAGCCACCCCTGTCACGGGGTTAGGTATACCCCACGGGATTAACCTTTAATTCTATCCGTGCTCGACAGACCCCTCGTCCTTGGAAAAGAACAACGACTGCCTGCACGTCGAATATTGGCGAAAGTTCAGACTCTAAAAGCCGACGATAAAACGATATTAAAGAGTCCCCAAGTATAAGATATCAGAAGTGAATGTTATGTATTAATAATTATTATTTCTCATAAAATGTCAAATAAAATTTGAGATATAGTCAAACATATTCAATTTCTTACAGTTTGTAAAATATATCAACATACTTTTTGCATACAAAATTTTTTCCACGAGGAATCGAACCCATACCTGTCTTAAGTATTGAAAGGGGCGCATCGCGTCGGCACCTAAACAATTGGGCTGCAATTAAATCTAAAGTCTTCATATTTTTCAAAGTTGAGATTTGGAGAATTTTTAAACAGTAACGAAAAGTTTTTAAGAGTGGAAGGGGGGACGATTTTTCTTTGCTGTATTACATGGGGGGGGGGGGGGGGATAAGTTGTAAAAGCTTTTCTTACGTAAGTTATTTTCAACAAATGTTAAGAAAAATTTTATGTTACTTTATTGATTATTTTAAGATAATTTTAAGGTACATTGAAAATTGCTCTGATCCAAATTCCTATTTATTTATAGAAGGCTTCACAGTTTTTCCTCTTTTTCTTGTTTTTTCAATCAAATGCGATGTGATTCAATAGAACCCAACAAGAAAATTCAAATATTTTTGGACGAAAGTTCATTCTTTTCGGTTGAAAAGGCTACTATTAAATTTTTTTATTCATTCATCATTTTTGGTTAAAAATTGTATTATTTGGTTCAAAATTTAATCATTTTGTTGAAAATTCAACAATTTTGTTCAAAAGTATTCCTTTTTAGTTGAACATTTAATTGTATTGTTGAAACTTCGTCTTTTTGGATTGAAAATTCTACAATTTGATTGGAATTTTTTATTTTTTTTTTAATTTTTGTTTGGTTGAAAATTCAACTATTTTCTAGTTAATTTGTCTTTTTGGTTTGAAAATGCATGTTTTTTTTTAAATTTAATCTCTTTTGGTTACAAATGCAACTGTCTGTTTGAAAATTAATCTCTTCCGGTTGAAAATGTACTTTTTTGTTTAAAAATCAATCTCTTTCGGTTGAAAATTTACTTTTTTGTTGAAAATTCACATTTTTTTATTGAAAATTAGACTGATTTATAGAAAAATCCCATTTTCGGCTCAAAAATTCGATAATTCGATAGAAAATTCAACCAATTGTTAAAAGTTTATCTTTTTTGTTAGAAATTTAATCCTTTTCGTTCAAAATTTAACCACTTGGTTGAACATTTATGTGTTTTGTTGAAAATTCGCCTTTTTTTGCCTGAAAATATTTTCTTTGCTTAAAAATTAATTGGTTTTGGTTGAAAATTTAAGTATTTTTTTGTTCTTAACTCTTTAGATTTAAAATTAGAATAATTTTTGGTTGAATTAACATTTTGTCGTTGAAAATTCATATTTTTAGTCAACTTATTGGTTAAAAGTTGAACTCTTTTGTTAAATTTTTTTTTTGGGTTAAGATTCATAATTCTGGTTGGAAGTTTATCTCTTTGGTGGAAAATTGAACTATGTGGTAGAACAATCTTTTTTTATTTAAAATTAATTTAGTAATTCATAGTAGTAATAGTAAATAGTAGTAGTACTTAATTTAGTAGTTGAAAATTCAACATTTTGTAGAAAAATTGTTTTTTATTGAGAATTAGTTTTCATAAATAAAAATTTATGTATTTTGTCACGAATCATCTTTTTTAATAGAATATTAATCTCCTTGTCTGGAATTTGAATTGTTTGGTTGAAAATGCAACGGTTTTGTAGGAAGCTCGTCTTTTTGGCTTCGAAGTTTACCATTTTGGATTTTTTTTTCTTTATCGACAGATAAATCTTTAATAGTTGAAAATTCAACTCTTGTTGTAAATTCGTCTTTTTGACTTGAAAATTCATCTATTTTGTTAGGAATATAATATTTTTGGTGAAAAATACAACTGGTTGGTTGATAATGAATCTGTTTTGGTTGAGGATACAACTATTTTATTACAAATTTGACTTCTTTGCTTGAATTCAACTGTTTTTTATTTAAATTGAAAATCATTTCTTGGCTAAAATATCAACTATTACATATTTGGTTCAGAATTCATCCCTTTGAGGTCAAAATTTACGGACCATAACCCCTGGTTGAATAGGTTAAGTTGTTAAAATAGGTATGTTGAATTTACTCAAGAGGAAGCGGGCATATCGTCAGGCGTCTACACATAAGACAGAAGGGGCTCGCGCCAGGTCAAGTGGATCGATGCAGGTTACCTACGGATGCCTACACCTTAGCAAACTTCTGTGTTTATGTGAAAGCTTCCTTTTTGTGATCCAGATACTGAGATGATTTTATAAAAGCAAAGAGAAAAAATAGTCAAAGGAGGCTCTACGCACCTACAAAAGAGGGTTCCGTAGCCTTTCAAGAAGTTAATTAAGTCGATCAAATCTGCCGCTCCCCTGCTCCCCTTTATTTCGTCTAATTCCTCCCTCTCCCATAATCCCCCTTGTCTCGCTTCCCCTCTCATCACTTTCCCTAATTCCCATACTTCCCCACCCCTACTCCCCCTCATCACAATACTCCTCTTTTCCCTACTTCCCCTATCCCTGCTTCCATCAGTTATATACTTTCCCACCCCTCGCTTGCCTGCTTCCCCTCCCCTCACTTACCTACTTCCACCACCACTCATCTACGTCCTCTCACTTCTCACGACCCTTTATTCCCATGCCCCCTCTCTTCCCAAGCCCCCTCTCTTCCTACGCCCCTCTCTTCTTACGCCCCTCTCTTCCCACGCCGCTCACTTCCTCACCCTAACTTCCCCTACCGGGAAAAAGGACGACAGATGGTCACTGAACGAAACTATAAGGGATATTGCCGGGGGCTACAAAACTCTAAAAATGATGAAAATATAATAAAATATAATATAAATATGAATATATAATATTCTGATACGGAAATGATTGTGTGATGTTACATTTTTTAAACCTACAATGGATAATAATTTTCTCGAATTACGGTTTTTCAATTTTTTCAAATCGCACTTTTAAGAAGTCCGCCCTCTCAAATTTTCTTTCGCCCCTTCTTTTCCATCCTTTTATTTTTGAAATAAAAGTTTTCATTTTATGTAGAGGGAAGCCTGGAAAGGGGGAAGGGTGATTTTGAACTCATCCCTCACCCTTTCCATCCTCCCTCTCCCGTTTCAATTCCCCCTTCATTCAATTTAATTAATAATTCAACTTTTTTTTCAAGTTTCAGTATTACAAAATAAACATTTGGAAAGTATCATACTTAAACAACCCTTAGATCATCATTTTAGAAAGTGTAGAGATATATATCGCACTTCAAAATTTCGTTGGAAAAAATCGTATTCCAGTGTTGTTAATGCTTATACGAGCTCGACTCTATCGTAAAATTAACATAAAAGTTAGATTAAGTAAAGTCTGGACATCAAACATAAATAGAGGGTGAGATAGAAGGCACTAGACAGACAGAAACTGATACAATTTTTTAAAAGTTGGAATATTTTTCTTGTAAAACTATATAAAGATTTATGTAGGACTCAAATTAAATAATGTTGAACAAACACGAATCCTCGACCATTTTTGGTGTCTGTAAACATTTGTTCCTTCAAAATTTTGGTGAATATGTACATGTAAGTGTGAGTCAAGAAATAAACTGGAATCAAAAACAGCCTAGCATTGGAAAGTTTCATTTCGGGTGCCTTTTAGCCTTATATCAATATCCTGAAGTTGCGCGAACCTAAAATAAGTTTAAATAAGTTTTGAAGAAATTGCTAATATTAATTTTTTCATAATATGGCTATTAGGCTCAATTTTCAAAAGTGTAAGATTTCAATATTTTCAGTGTTTTTAGGACGAAATCTGATTTTGCTGAACCTTCAGAAACTAAAATAATTTTAAAAGCTTTTTAAACTATCCTACAACTGTTTTGAACCTGCACAAACTTTTTCATACTTAAAATTTAATAAAAACAATTTAGAAGACTTAAGCATTGAGGTTTATGAAAATGAGATTTTCTCATAAAAACTGAAATTATTGAAATCTTGCAAGATTTTGTACAATCTGTCATACTATCTAGATTATGGACAAAAATTAATATTAGCGATGTTGGTAAAACTCTGAGAATGACGACTTTTTAAATATTTATTTGATTCAATATGTGGCCATTTTAATTGCAACAATCTTCTCATTTTTTTTAGGTAAATTTAATAATTAAGTCGTTTAAATCTTCCCTTTTACCACGGACTCTCCCCTCCCTCTCCTCTCCCTTCTATCCTATCCTATCCTACCCATTCCTGTCCTATCCAATCCTTCCACTCCCCACCCATATGTCATCCTGATTCCCCTGCCCTGCCCTAATTCCCCATTCCCTCACTACAAACCCCCCACTCCCTAAACCTTGTTTATCCTTACCCTTAACCACTGCTTCCCCTCCCTAGGCATACGCTATTTTTCCTTGCTTCTCCTCCCCTCCTCTATTTTCCCTCCCTCACTACACCTCCCCACCCTCACTTGCCTATGGAGTGTCTACATATTACGTGACACTCTAAGGGGGGGGGGGGTCTGCTCTTACGTCACAATGTGTGACATTCAGGAGGGTTGCAAAGGTTTTGTAACATGTGGCATTTCTACGATCAAAAAATAAAATTTAACACTGTGTCGATAAATTGAAGACCAATGTTATAGACACAAAATATTTACTAGTTGCATTTTAAATAAACTGTTTAAATTGTCAACCCGTAAAGTTAAATTTTCGACGAAAAAGTTCATTTTCAACACAAAAAGATGAATTTTCAAAAGTAAAAGATGAGTTTTCTATCATAGAAGATGAATTTACAATCCTAAAGGACGAATTTTCAACAAAACGGTTGAATTTTCAAACAAAAAAGATGACTATAACAAAGTAGTTAAATTTTTGAACAAATACTTGAATTTTCTACCTACGAGGATAAATTTGTAACCAACAAAGATGAATTTTCAACAAAACAGTTGATTTTGAACTACATAAGATCAGTTTTCTACCAAAAGTGGAACAGTTAAATTTGCAGTTGAAGAAACTAATTTTCAAAAGAAAAAAAAACAAACAAAAAAACGAATTATCCACCACTTGAGTTCAATGAAAAAGGATTCATTTTCAATAAAATAGTTGAATCTTCAGCCAAAATGATGAAAATTCAACAAAAAAGATTAATTTTTCACCCAAATAGGAGAATGTTTAAGAAAATACGTGAACTTTCTACCAAATAGTTGAATTTGCAACTTATGAAGGATGCATTTTAAACCAAATATAAAATAGTTAAATTTATGATAAAAAATTAATTTTCATCGGAAAAAAACAAATTTCCAACACAATAGTTCAATTTTCAAATAAATAGTTTAATTTTTTACGAAACAGTTTTTTACTACATGAATTTTAACAAAAAATATGAATTTTCAATAAAAGTGTTAGTTTTCAACCGAATTGTTAAATTTTTTATTAAATTGTTGAATCCTTATGCCAAAAATACATAGTTTCTACAAAACAGTTAAATTTTTCAACCGAAAATATCAATTGAAAAAAAAATTAATTCACGACCAATTAGTTGAATTTTCAAGAAATTCGTTTAACCTTCAACCAAAACCAAACAATTTTCAACCAAGAAGATTACTTTTTTTGCCAAAAAAGACGAATTTCAATCAAAAAATAGTTAAATCTTCAAACAAATTAATTTTCAACCAAGCAGTTGCATTTTTAACAAAAAAGGATGAATTATCAAACAAAAAGATATGTAGTTATATTTTCAGGTAGGAAAATTAATTTTTAGCAGAAAAAAAAATTCAGCAAAATAGTTCAATTTTTAACCAAATAAACAAATTTGCAATTAAAATGATGAATCTTAAAAAAAAATAATTTTCCAGAAAAGAGTTCAACATACAACTAAATACTGGACTTTTGAACTAATTTTTTTTTAACCAGGAATAATAATTTTCACCCAAAATAGAGGAATTTTCATTAAAATACATGAATTTTCAAATAAAAAGATGAATTTCGAACTGAATAGTTTATCTTTAATTAAAAAGTATCAATTTTCAACCAAAAATGCAATATTTCAATTTTCATTTGATAAAATTATTTTTTTTTAAATTGAAAAAATTGAACAATTAATTAGAGAGCAAAAAAATGAATGTTTAACGAAGTAGTTCAACTTTCAACCAAGTAGTTAAATTTTTAACCACAAACAATTACTTTTTGACAAAAGATTTTCTACAAAATAATTAAATTTTCAATCAAATAAAAGAAGTTGTAAATAAAAGAGACGAATTTCTAATCAAAAATATAATCGCAGACTTTTCAACCAGAAAAAATTAACTTTTAACCAAGCAAGAATAGTTGGATGATCTTACTGGGTTCGATTAATTTACTTCACATTCAATTATATAAATATTCTCAAGTGAAAAAAAATGTCTAAAGAATTTATTGGAAAGTATTCTCATACTAGTAGTATCAAATAGTTTTGATTCATGATTCATTGTTCGATAGGCGACTGTATAAAATTATATTTGTATTTCGTATTTAAAAACAGAAAGGGGGCCTGCTTTAGTGTCACGTTTCATTTTAAGGGGGGATTCACCGAAATGTCACAAACTGTCACAAGGGGGTGGGGTGAGTCAAAAATCATTAAAAATAGCGTCAAGTAATAAGTGGACGCTCCCCTCCTCCCACTCACCTCCCCAAAAAGGAAATTTACTAACATAATTCCAAGTGAGCATATATAACGAAGCTTCGAGACTCAGAGTAATACCAGAGATGTTCTAATCTTGGCAATTTAAATGTTTGTCCCGAGAAAGGGAGGTGTTGGAAGTAGGGTATCGTGGCGTGCTCGACGGTGGTAATCCCTTGTTGAAACAAGCACTAAGTCGAGGATTGTCTGTGGGATTGTACGGCGATACGTGGATTGGGCGGAAGGGCTGCTCAGCTACCCTATCGCGGTTACCCTCCCTTCACTGTCCTTTTGTGTACCTCCTTGTTACTCGTGAATCCGAACTGCAAGCCTATATATACGCCGGCTGACAAAATCAACCAGGGCCACCCAGCATAGAGCTTTTGCTCGAAAAATTGCTCGATCCGGACTACACGGAGCTTCGTTTACAGAAATCATCCCCCGAGGTGAGGGAGAACAAAGCCAATTTCACCCTGGAGACCCGCAAAAGATAAAGCGAATACCAAAACGGAGGCAGGCCTTCACGAGGCGAGGGTCAAGTGAAGCACATACGAATTGGGATTAGGTAACAAAGTGAACGAATCCGAAATATTAGTCCCAAAGAATTCAGAAGGGGAGAGCAGATAATTCAGAGATACATTTTTAGAAATATTCCCTGACTTGGAAACAGAGTATTAGGTGATGAAAAATTAACAGGGTGTTTACCGGACCGGGAAATCGGAAAAACGGAAAATGGCCGGGAATGTAATTCAGTGATCGCGATTTTTCTCTGGAATGTACTAACATACAATTTAAAAGTGGTTTTTGATCTCGGGTGGAAAAATTTAATGGCTGCCTGGTGTCAGATCAGGCTCATCTAGACTGTTGTCTAGTCTTCAAGATCTGATCTGGCCCAAGTCGTCTGGTCTGGAAGGTCCAGGACTGGCGCTGATCAGCTATCCAAGAACAAAAAAGTTCTAAGTTCGATCAAAAAATTTTGTTTTCACATTTTTCGAAAAAGTGACAGGATTTCTAAAATGATAGAATTATAGAAAATAAGAAATTCAAACTATCAAAAGAAGAATTTTTATCTTTTCACGTTGACTGCCTGGTTTTGTCCAGATTTATAGTAAAAAACGATGGTTTCCAAGTCATTAAACAAATAAACCCACCAACTAGTTTCTAGTCAGCCACTATCTAATGGTTGACCAGGCAATAACTAGCCGCTGACCATACGGTCATATCTGGGGTCAGCAAAAAAAAAGTTACACTTTTGGACAGGCCCAGGCTAGGCCATCTGGTCAGCGCCAAGACTGGATAGAAATAGAAGATTTTTTCACACGGGATATTATATTATTCTAATTCTGAGTTGGAAGAGGGAATCTGAAGAAATCATAACCGTCACTTGGAATTTGGAATTTTCTAAAAGTTTTATAATTCTAAGTTGGGACAGGGGATTTCAGTAATGAATTATAATTACGACTTTGAAACAAAAAAATTTTTAAAACGATTTATAATTCTGAATTCGGATAGGGAATAAATAAAAGAAATATAAAAAACTGTCGTAAAAAATGACAATCAACCTGAGTTGGAACTGGAAATTTTCGAACAAAACTAATTCGGAGTTGCGGTATAGAATTTCAGTAAAGAAATATAATTTTTAGTTTAGGAAGGGGAATTCCTGTTAAAGAATTATTATTTTGATTGATTTGACTTGCAGTTTGGGACAGGAAATTTACGTGAAGAATTATTACAATTTTTTATTTGGGTCTTTCAAATTTCAGAAAAAGGAAGTAACTATATTTTCGAATTATAATAGAAAGTTTTGTAAATAATAATTATATCGTTCACTTTGGAACAAGCAATTTTGTGAATAGTTACACTTTTGTCTTGACGCAAATAATTTTTTATATGGAACGGGAAATATTTGAAAATAACTTCATTTATGATTTATAGAAATGAAATTTAGAAAAAGTCTTGAGTTATAATGAAAAATGTTGTACGGTAAGGAGGGGCAGCACCGACCAGTTAACAGTCAATGCTTTTTTAAAAGTTAATAAGGTGTGGATTTGATACATTTTTTTTATTTCGAGTCCTAAATTATTGTCTGCCATATTTATATAAGTATTAATTACATTAATAAAAGAATGATTCGATAATTTAATTATTTCTAACAAGCTGCATTTCGTCGGCACCGGACGGTAATGGCGACCGCAGCTTTTTATGAAAATCAAAACATCTAAAGATGAGGAAATATGATGGTTCGCTTCTGTGGTATTTTATTCACTGGAAAAATTACCTTCGAACATATCTAGCAAGGAGAAGAAGTTATTTTTAATAAAAATAGTGATAGCTGTAATATAACCTCTTATTCGTTGACATTATACTAGAAACAGACTACACGCAAATATTTCTACCGTACCTGTACCTATAGGTATATATATATATATACCTAAACGTATTTTTTCTACCGTCCGTTTTTTTTAGTAAGCACTTGTAAACTACTATCTTGGTCGCGCCTGTCCCTTTGGTGAGGCCTCAATTATTTACGATATTCAATATATTTTGGACTTGAATTACGTTTAATTATTATAATTATATGATATGATATTGGTTTATCTGTCAAAATATGAATTTTTTATACTGTAATAATTACCATTAATGTTGAAAACTTTATATTTCTGCCAGCGAATCTTCCATTCGTTCATTGTCAAAACTGTTTCTGCATGATTTTTCTTTTACAATGACAATGCTGAAGATTTTAGTGAGTAGCACTATCTTTATAATAAAATAGATTTATTTAATGCAAAGAAGAAATAAAATTTTTAAGTAACAGCGCTGTTATAAAGAAAGTCACCTTTGCCCCATTGATCGGTGCTGCCCCTCCTTACGCTAAGTCCATATAACTCTGACTTTCAACAGGGAATTTTTGAAAATAATTATAATTGTGACTTGAAACCGGAAATTTCCATTAAGAATTATAATTTAGTCTTTGAGGCAGGGAATTTAAAATTTAGAATTATAATTCTTTTACAAAATTATCTAATGTTCTAGTCCAGAATTCTGATTCTTTTTTAAAATTCCCCGTTCGAAATTAAAAATCTTTTAAATCTTTTAAAATGTTTAGAAATCTCTTGAAATCTTTGCAAATCTTTTGAAATGTGTACTTTACTTGTCCGAGAGGAACCCAGGAAATAAATGTCAGATGATAGGGTTTTCATTGATATAATTTTCAAGTCATTATACAAGATTAAAAGCTTTGAAGTTTAGCGCGAAAACATACCCTTAAAATTTGTCGATATTGGTAAGTATCGTTAATAGAAATCTGCGAAAATGTGCTAAAATTTTATAGTTCTCAAATTAAAAATGGAATCTATTATCTTTTCATTTGAAATTTTTCGAATAAAATAAACTGCTTGCAATCATTAACCTTTAAGTATGGACGTGCGGTCTCACAGACCGCATGATGCTTCTGATATGGGGGTCCCTACCCCCACTGGTGTAAAAGATTATTATCAATAAAAGTTGATAAAATTAAATAATTTCTTACTTATTCCAATATCCCTTCACATAATTGGATAAGTTAGATAACAAAAACTTCTTTACTTATTTAATTAGATATAAATTTATACAGCAGTCTGTGAGACCTCAGGTCCATGTTAGTGCAAAAATAAAATCCCATCCATACTTAAAGGTTAAAAATAAAATTTTTCTTCAAGTTTTCATGCACTGTAGAATTTTTGTTCCAAAGAACATCAATGTTTGTTTCTCAAGTCTCCACGAAAGGCTCTTGACGTGACGAGCAAAATGCGATTTGCTGAACACTGAACATCAAAGGCTCCTCGTAGCCTTAAGCACAGCAGTGCAATAATCCGTTTCAAATACTCTCTTCCTCCCTTCTGACAGTCAAGTGTGCTGCGAATCACTACTTCAAATAATAATTGTACAATTACGATTCAAACACAACTTTGAAGTTCGATTTTAATCCGTTTATCCACAAACAGGAAATTCAATCGAAAATTAAATTAGGTCGAAAATTACCTTCCGACAAAATATGCCCGATTTTAATTCTTTCTTTTGGCATATTTTGCTGCATTGTAATTCTCTCTTCCGGCATATTTCATCGTCAACTGAGTTTTTCGTCGATGGGAATCCAAAGGATTCTAAAGAATTCCAGGGTAATTCCAAGAAGTTTATAAATTCATCTCCGACGGAATATACCGAAATAGAAAATTAAAAGGTGAACTTTTTGACAGATGGATGTTACTTCTCATCTATATATGTAGACCCCCCCCCCCCCCGACCGAAAATATAAGTTTTTAACAAAATGGTTAGATTTTCAGAAAAATAATTAAATTTTCAACAAAATGGTTGAACAAGACAGTTGAATTTTCGACCAAAAAAGATCAATTTTTAAGAAAATAGTTGAATTTTCAACCAAAGAGATGCATTTTGAACAAAATTTCTTTTTAATAAAGTAGGTTAAATTTTACCTAAGTAGTTTAATTTTAAATAAAAAATAAAAAAATTTTCAACAACATAGAATAATTTTCAACCAAACAGTTGCATTTTTGGTGAAAAAAAATGGCTACCAAATCAGATGTTTTGTTAAACCGAAAAGAAGAATTTTCAAAAAGATAGTCGAATTTTCAACCAAGACAGATTTCAGTTAAATTTGTAACACCGAATTATGAGTTTTCAACTAAAAGGTAATTTTTTGACAAAATAGTTCAATTTTCAACCAAAAAGGATGACTTTTGCACAAAATTGTTGAATTTGCAACCAAATAATAAAATTTTCAACTAAAAATATAATTGTCAGGAGGAAGAATCTGCAATATAAATATAAATAAAAATACAAGGCAAATAAATTACCGACAAGAATATTATATCAGGGTACTCGCAAAACTTAATTTTCAAAATTGCCTCATTTTTCCTTGACCAATTTTTCATTCTCCCTGATCAATAATATTCAAAGTCGAGAATCTTAATCTTGTAAAATTTTTAACATCTGATTTTTAATAAACGGAATAAAACAAGTTTAAATTGAAATTAAACAATTTTGAAATTATGATCCTTGATAGTTATTTAGCATATTTAATGTTTAACTATAGGACAGCAGGCTTTTTGGAGAGAAAACAGCACTTTTATCAATCATTTTATTTCATCTAAAGAATTTACAGCATTATCATTACTGTACTGTGACCAAAATATTAATAATACTCATTTTTTAACCAATTTACTTACGACACAAAATGTTGACTATAAGCTTCAAATGGCCGATAGAGATATGGCATTCTCCTGCATTTGGAACTTTTAGTTAAACATAAAAATATATTTACGCCTAACATCTGGAAAGGATAGCAGATGTTAGGGGTCGTCCATAAACTGCGTTACTAATTGAAGGAGGGAGTCAGTGGAAGTAACGTTACGAACTTGGATAATATTTAGTTTTGGTAAAAATTGTACTATTTGATTAAAAATTCAATTATTTGATGAAAATTTTAATTATTTTGTTGAAAATGTAATTATTTTTTCGAAAATGTATCTATTTTGTTGAGAAGTCACCTTTTTTGGTAAAAAATTCAACTACTTGGTTGAAAGTTGAACTACTTTGTTCAAAATTCATTTTTTTGGTAGAAGATTCTTCTCTTTCGTTGAAAATTTAACTATTTCATTTGTAAGGAATTAATTTTTTTGGTTAAAAAATCATCTTTTGGATTGAACTTTTTTGATGAAAATTAATTTGTTGTTGTCAAAGATTCATAATTTGAGTTGAAACTTCAACTCTTTGGTTGGAAATGTAAGTGTTTTGTTAAAAATTCGTTGTTTATGCTTTTAGGAATTTATTTTTCAAACTTAAAGTGTAACAATTCCATTCTTTTTGGCTGAAAATTCAAATTCGTTTTTTTTTTAATTAATTCTTAAAATTGAAAATTTGGACTATTCCATTTTTGGTTGAAAAAAATTAGACGAAAAAATTTTTAGTTAAAAATACAACTGTTTGATTTGAAATTCATCTTTCTGGATTGAAAGTTTATCTGTATGTTTGAGGATTCAACTATTTTGTTAAAAAATTTGTCTTTTGGTAGAAAATTCATAATTTATGGTAGTAATAAATGAACTTTTTTGTTAAAGATTCAACTTTTTGGGTTGAAAATTCAACTGTCTTCTAAAGAGCTCGTCTTTTTGGTTTGAAACTTGAATTGTTTTTGGTTGAATTTTAATCTATTTTGTTTGAAAATTTCGACGTAAGTTGAAAATTCAACTATTTTGATAAATTGATATTCTTTGGATGAAAATTCAACTGGTTTGTTAGAATTTTATCCTTTTGGATTGAAAGTTCATCTCTTATGGTAGAAAAGTCATCTTTCTTGGTTCAAAATTTATCTTCGTTGAAAATTAATTCTTTTTGGTTTAAAATTCCACTTTTCGGTTGAAAATTAATCTGTTTTGGTTGAGGATTCAACTAATTTGTTGAAAAGTCGTATTTTTTGGTTGAAAAATCAACTTATTAGTTTAGAGTTTAACTACTTTAAAAAAAATGTCAACAATTGAATCAGCATTATAGTTGGAAATCGATCTGTTTTGTACAAGATTCGTCTGGTTGACTTAAAAAAATTCAACACATTCGCAGAAAATTAAACTATTTGGTTAAAGATTCGTCCTATTTAGTTTATTTCAACAATTTAAAAATTCATTCAATTTTAAAATTAATTTTTTTAACTGAAAATTTTGAAAATTCCATTTTTGTTTAAAAAAAATATTTTTTAGTTGATAATTCAACTATTTGGTTTAAAATTCAACTTTCATAATAAAAACTCCATCTATTTGGTTAAGAATTCATCTATTTGCTTCAAAATTCATCTTTTGGTAGAAAAGTCATCTATCTGGGTTGAAAATGAACTTTTTTGCTGAAAATTCAACTTTTCGGGTTGAAAATTCAACTGTCTTCTAAAAATGTCGTCTTTTTGTCTTTAAAATTTAACTGTTTAACTATTTGATTGTCAATGCAACTTTTTGGTTGAAAATAAGTTTTGTTGTTAGTTGAAAATTCGTCTTTGGGTTCAGAAGTTCATCTATTTTGTTAACAAATATTTTTTGGTTCAAATTTAATTATTTTGTTGAAAATGTAATTATTTTGTTGAAAATGTATCTATTTTGTTGAAAAGTCACATTTTCTCGTAAAAAATTCAACTGCTGGGTTGAATGTTGAACTAATTTGTTCAAAATTCATTTTTTTGGTTGAAGATTCTTCTCTTTCGTTGAAAATTTAACTATTTCATTTGTAGAGAATTAATCTTTTTGGTTAAAAAAGCAGCTTTTGGATTGAACTTTTTTGACGAAAATTAATTTTTTGTTGTTAAAGATTCATAATTTGATTTGAAACTTTAACTCTTTGGTTGGAAATGTCAGTATTTTGTTAAAAATTCGTTTCTTTTTCTTATTAGGAATTAATTTTTCAAACTTACAGTGTAACAATTCCATCCTTTTTGGCTGAAAATTTAAATTATTTTTTTTAAATTAAGTTTTTAAACTGAAAATTTGGACTATTTCATTTTTGGTTACAAAGAAATTATAAGAATAAATTTTTAGTTGAAAATACAACTGTTTGGTTTGAAATTCATCCTTCTGTATTGAAAGTTTATCTGTATGTTTGAGGATTCAACTATATTGTTAAAAAAATTATCTTTTGGTAGAAAATTTATAATTTATGGTAGTAATAAATGAAATTTTTTGTTAAAGATTCAACTTTTTGGGTTAAAAATTGAATTGTTTTTGGTTGAATTTTAATCTATTTTGTTTGAAAATTTCGACGTAAGTTGAAAATTCAACTATTTTGATAAATTGATATTCTTTGGATGAAAATTCAACTGGTTTGTTAGAATTTTATCCTTTTGGATTGAAAGTTCATCTCTTATGGTAGAAAAGTCATCTTTCTTGGTTCAAAATTTATCTTCGTTGAAAATTAATTCTTTTTGGTTTAAAATTCCACTTTTCGGTTGAAAATTAATCTGTTTTGGTTGAGGATTCAACTAATTTGTTGAAAAGTCGTATTTTTTGGTTGAAAAATCAACTTATTAGTTTAGAGTTTAACTACTTTAAAAAAAATGTCAACAATTGAATCAGCATTATAGTTGGAAATCGATCTGTTTTGTACAAGATTCGTCTGGTTGACTTAAAAAAATTCAACACATTCGCAGAAAATTAAACTATTTGGTTAAAGATTCGTCCTATTTAGTTTATTTCAACAATTTAAAAATTCATTCAATTTTAAAATTAATTTTTTTAACTGAAAATTTTGAAAATTCCATTTTTGTTTAAAAAAAATATTTTTTAGTTGATAATTCAACTATTTGGTTTAAAATTCAACTTTCATAATAAAAACTCCATCTATTTGGTTAAGAATTCATCTATTTGCTTCAAAATTCATCTTTTGGTAGAAAAGTCATCTATCTGGGTTGAAAATGAACTTTTTTGCTGAAAATTCAACTTTTCGGGTTGAAAATTCAACTGTCTTCTAAAAATGTCGTCTTTTTGTCTTTAAAATTCAACTGTTTTTCGTTGAAATTTGGTTGAGAATGGACCTTTGTAGATAGAAAAGGCATCGTTCTTGGTTTAAAATGAAATTTTGTTTGCTTGAAAGTTTAACTATTTGGTTGTTAATGCAACTGTTTGGTTGAAAATCAGTTTTTTTGTTTGATGAAAATTCGTCTTTGGGTTCAAAAGTTCACCTATTTTGTTAGACAATATTTTTTGCTTGAAAATTCAACCATTTTGTTGAAAATGTAATATATTTCGGTACTTGAAATCTTAGGAATTTAAATTGTTTCATATTGAATTCAATATGCGCTATTTATATTACTTTTATTAAAAAGAATTTACGCCCCTATTATTCCCCTACTTTCTTAAAAAAATCACTCTATTTTCCCGGTTTTGAGAGAATTTTGAGCTACGTTACTCTTTAATGGAGGGGGGGGGGGCAGACAGAATTATGGTCGTCAACGAGGGGCCAAAAATAGCACAAAATTGGTAACGAAGTTTATGGATAACCTCTTGCGCGTTAATATCTGTATGTTTCGTGGAACTATCTTATACACTGAAACCTGGATTTAATTACGGTTTCGGGCATGGCTGGCAGTGGCCTCGTTACTATTTTCAGGGCATTCAAACGTAAATAGGCAGGCCACGTGAATCATTTCTGCTGGATTTTGACATATGACGCAAACAGATGCAACTAGCGCACTAAGAGTGCGGCTATCAGGCTATTTGTCACGCTTGACTGAGCACAGCCTCACAATCGGCCCGCGGCTCCTCTCATCTCGAAACTGCGGGGGCCATCACTTCTAGGAATATCGTAAATGCGAGGTGACTAATTCCAGGTTCCAGTTTGCTTTAAACATCTATGTTTGAAAATCCATTATTCTCCGTGATGTGTTCAATCAATTTATTGATACAAAAATCTGGTAGCAGAATATTATTTTCCGAGATAAAGGCTAGCCTAATTTCCCCTCAATAACCCAAACGGGCAGAATTTTGATAGGAAAAGTAGCTAATCCCATAACGAAGAGGAAATCTCTTGTGGGATAAAAGAGGATAGAGGCCTAATACTAAGTTTCTAAACTACACGGGGATAGAACCGAGAAAATGAAGCCACCCCAAGTTCGTAACTTTCCCGGCAATTCCCAGGGGAGCCAGGGAATCGAGGGGAAACTTCCTATGTGTATAAACCTGCAGAGTTTTTTTCTTGCGTTTCACGAAGGTGGCAGTGAAATAAGTTTCCTAATGCACGTAGTATCCTATAACAGTTGCATGGACATTTAGGGTTGATGGGAGGTCGAGCTTTTCCTTTTTATCCTTAGTTTTATCCCATTTCCACTTTTTCTCGGGTTAGAGTTTGAGTATAAGCAGCAGGCTTTACGAGGCATTCGATGCACGAAACGATAAAGGCGAAGACTTCACGTAAATCGATATCCTTGCGTGAACCCGTGAAAGAGGACTCACTTTCTTTTTATTTTATTTTAGCCTTTTTCAAAGCCTCTCTCTTCCTGGGAATCTCAGGAGAGAGGCTAGAGGGTCCTTTGTCGTCAGAGAACTGCTCTTTTTTTTAGAATGCCTTTTCGGCGTTTTGTTAGATCGTGTTAGGTGTCTAGAAAGGAGCCTTAAAGGTACCTCAATTACTAGCTGTCTTTTTGCGAAAATTTCCTCCGGAAAGACTGATCGATTTCAATCGCTTTTAAATGGAACCTTCTAATGAGGCTATAATTTCTTTGCACGAAATGGTACTTTTTTGCTGAAAATTATTTATATAAAAAAAATATTCCTTATACTGGGTAAAAGATGAGATGTTAAAGGTCAGAGGACAAAGGTGGAAGTCATCAGATCGGGGTCAAAGTTCAAAGGTCAAAGATCACAGATTAGACAAAATAGGGGACGTTCAAAAACTACGTCACACTTACAGGGGGGGGGGCATATTTTGTGACGATTTGTGATGTAGGGGTGAGAGATGAGTAATGCAGAATGTGACATCATACACGGAAAATATATATTGGGATAACAATTTTTTGAAATGCTTGAAAAAAATGTAAACTTGTAATTGTATTTTACCACTTTCTGAAGAATTCATCCTTTTTCCTCTGTTTTCAAGAAACTTCCCCTTTTTCTGAGTTTTTTTTCGCGTGAATGCAAATTGAATGAAAAGAACCCAATAAGAAAATCCAACTACTTTTCGTTAATGGTTCATTCTTTTTAATTGAAAAGTCTACTATTATATTTTTGGTTCAGAATTGATCTTGTTTTGTTAAAAATTCCACTATTTGGTAGAAAATTGAACTATTTTGTTGGAAAATCCTTTTCTTTTCAGATGAAAATTATGTTCGTTAATTAAAAATTTAACTAATCCTTTTTTGACTGGAAATTTATCGTTCTTAATTGAAAATTCAACTATTACAGTTTTCATTGAAAATTATTCTTTTTTCTTTGAAAGTTCAACCGCTTGGCTGTAGGTTGAACTAATATGTTGAAAATTAATTTTATTGGTTGAAGATGCATCTTTTGGATGAGGATTTAACTACTTAGTTGAAAATTCTTCTTTTTTAATTTGACTATTCCATTTTCGGTTAAAAATTCATCGTTTTCAGTTTAAAATTCTACTATTTGGTGACAACCATCTTTTTTGTTGGAAACTCATATTTTTGGGTTAAAAATTAGTCTGTTTGGTTGAGGATTTAACTAATTTGTTGAAAATTCAATTATTTTCTTACATATTCAACTATTTAGTTACAAATTCATCTTTCTTGATCAAAAATGCAATCGTTCACAATGCAACTGTTTGGTAGATAATTAATTTTGTTGTTGTTGGAAATTTATCTTTGTAGGGTAAAAATTCAATGATTTTGTTAAAGTGTCATCATTTTTGTTGGAAATTTAATGTTTATTTAAAAATTTGTCTTTTTGGATAGAAAATTCGTCCCTTCTGATTGAAAATGAAACTATTTGGTTCAAAATGCAACTGTTTTTGGTTAAATTTTAATCTCTTTTATCTAAGAATTTGATCAATGGGTTGAAAATTTTTATAGGTTAGTTGAAAATTCAACTATTTAGTCAAAAATTGAACTATTTAATTAAAAATTGGCCCCTTTCGCTTGAAAGCTCAAATATTTGGTTGTAAATTAAACTTTTTTTCGTTGAGAATTCATTTTGTTGATATTGAAAATGTAACTATTTGGTCGAAAATTCGTCTTTTTGGATAGGAAATTTGTCCCTCTTTATTGAAAATTCATCTTTTTTGGTAGAAAAGTTCTTAATTGTAAATTCGCCTTTCTTGTAAGAAAATTCCGCAACATTCTTAAAAATTCGTCTTTTTGGCTTGAAAGTTCAACTATTTGGTTATAAAAGCAACTGTTTGGTCTAAAGTTAATTTTTGTTGTTTTTGAAAATTCAACTATGTTTTTGAAAATACAATATATTTCGATTTGAAATCTTGAACCTTTTATATTGAACGCAATATGATATCTATACATTATTTTTATACAAAAAAGTTTATTCCCCTATTATTCTCCAATTTTTGTGAAAAATTACCCTAAATCGCCCTAAATCAAATTCTATCGAATAAAAAAATTCGGTTTAAGCTTTGCGTGTTGATCTGGGACGATGAAGGGGAGGGGTGGAAACAATTTTCAAAATAGCGTGACGTAGTTTTTAAACTGCCCCATATGTCAAAGGCCAGCCGTCAAAGGAGAGAGATCTGAGTTCAAAGGTCAGGGGTCAAATATCAAGGGTCAATTGTTAGGGGATAGAACGTAAGACGTCAGTGTATAAATGATAGAGGTCAAGCCTAATAGGTCATAGTAAAATGTCAAAGGTGAGAGATGAAAAAGATATTCTTATTTTTCAACAATTTTTCATGTTTAGTAGGTCTGTAGAGTTTATTAAATTGATGTATGTGACGAGTAGATAGAAGTTACAATTTCCCAATGGAGATCCAAGTACAATACTCTGACACTTTTGAAAAAGTGGCGTAATTTTTTATTCACCACTTGGGAAATTCTTACAGAAAATTAAAAAATATCTCCCACTATATTAACTAGTTCTCTCTCTTAGATTACTCAGCAAAATGATTTTCAACATAAATGTAATTATGGACAAAAACTTATTTCGAAGAATTCAACAAAAAATTTAGGAAATATTTAAATTATTTCAAATTATATGTAGAATTTCTGAAAAGATTCCAAAACAATTTTAATATTAAGCAAATTTCAAAAAATTAAAAAAAAAAGTAAAATTTTGAAGATTAAAAAAATTAACTTTTTAAGAATATTGAAAGGTTTTAGGAAAATAAATTATTTCTTTTAAGATTCCTAGGAAATTATAAAACAATTTTTTATTTGGAAAAATTAATTAAAGAGAAAATTTAAAAGATTTCAAAAATTCTAAAAGGTTACCAAAAATTTCAAGACAAAAATCTGGAAAATTTTAAGGCAATCTTTTTAATTTTGCAGAAGTTCAAAAAAATGTTTGGAAAAATTCGAATAATTCAAAAACTTTTAAGCCTCTTAAAATTTTCCATAATACTGCGGAATTCTTTCTCATCTCATGAAAATTTCGGAATTTTTGAAATTACACTATATTCTTCAAAATCCTTTGAGATTTTTAATATGCTTTTATTCTTTAATATCCTTTAAAATTCTTTGTAAAATGTTTCAGTCTTTGAAATTCGCTGAAATCCCATAAAATTCCTAGAAGTCTCTCAAAATTTCATTCAAAATCTTTAGAAATTCTTTGAAATTCCCTAAAAACCCTTGAAATTTTTGGAATTTCTTCCCTATACAACCTAAGAACTTTGAAATTCCATACAATTATTTTAACCCCTTGGAATTCATTGAAATCCCGTAGCAATTTTTGAAATGCCTTGAAATATTTTAAGGTCTTTGAAATACCCTGAAACTTTTTGAAAATTTGATTTTTGAGATGGCGTCTATGTTGTTTTAGCCAATCGAGGAAAGAAATTTTAAAATATCGTTAAAGGCAATGTGACAAAATATTTGCATAAGCGAGCAATTTGAGAAAATAGATAGCGTTATTAGTATAATTTCAAATAAAAATGTTTATAGGAATTTTTCTACTATTCAAAAATGGCATAATTAGAAAATTTATTATAAAGCTTGTTTGTCATGAATCTATTCAATATTTAATTTAATTATTAATATTCTCTAAGTGCACTTGATCTTATTCTCTTGAACAACAAGCTTTAAGAATAGGGGCTACAATAATAATCCCTTTCCTCATAATTTTCTTTTTTACTTCCTTTGAGCCCATGATTGGTAAAGTATGCGTTAGAATCTTTTAAATCGTTTGAAATGGGTTTCTTTTGAGATTCTGGTACAGGTCCTGAATAGCAAGGACATAATAAACCATCCCCTTCACTTGTCTCGTTTCTCGCCCTTTTTTCTTCTTTCTTTCCCCTATTATTTCTTGCTTTATTTTTATTTCTTCGCCCATTTCCTCTCTTTTTCTCTGCCTCGTGGTTTTTCTCTCTTTAAGGCGAGACCGCTTGTACTATAAAGTTGGCCATGGGGTGGCGAAACGAGGCATGGGTTTTGTCAGTGGGAGCTTGTCCTATGGAGCCGTGCGACGGTAAGCTAATATTACGGTACCCCGCGGGGCGAACTGGAAAATTTCATTGAAACTTTCATTATTCATCCGCGGCCTAGTCGTCCGTCCGTATTGCAAGCCGGCAAATTCAATTCGAGTCACAAGCGGACGAATTAACCTGCGGCTACTAAAATTCTCAACCTGAATTAAGTCCAGCTTGCAGCGAATATCCGGTTATATATAAAGTGAAAACATCAAGAGGAAAAATTTATTTAAATAACATTTTTAAACTACAGAGAAACACATGTCTTCATTTCATTACTTTTTACTAGTAATTAGAAAAATTATCCTCCCTCTCATAATCATAAAAAGTAACTCTTTTAATGAACCAGCATCATAAATCGCGCGCTACGCGCACGTGTAGTTTTTCAGGTTGGAGGAAAAAGTAATTTTTAATACAAAATAAACATTTCAAATAAGGGATCGTCTATATATTACGTAACGCGTTTTTGAACGATTCTTTCACACTCTTTCCCCCTCATTAGTACGTAACTTTTATTATTCTGATTTGATCACTATGAATACAACGTTTTTACACAATAAAGAAAAATAACTTCTCGTAAGTTATGGTATTTGACCATAGTCAAGGGATTCATAGGATTTTAAAATAAATTGCAAGATTCCCTAAGATGGAGAGTTTCTCAGAGATTTGAGATGATTTCAGCATAATTCAAGGGTTGCTAATAGATTTCACTAGATTTTAATGGATTTTAAAGCTTTCGGGGTATTGTAAAAGACCTGAAGTGGCTTTATCAGAGTTTATTGACTTCAGAGAATTTCAAAGATTTCATCATTTTTGAAAGAATTTTGAGAGATGTTACAGCGTTCAAGATATTTTACGGTATTTTACTCAATTTTTATGGGATTATAGGGATTTCACAAGATTTGAGGACTTTCAAAGCTTTGAGAGTATTTTAAAAGATTTAAAGGGATCTAAGGGGGCTTTATCATCTTTTATGAGATTTCAGAAGATTCAATAGATTTCAACATAATTCAAGTGTTTTTAACAGATTTCACTAGATTTCGACGGGTTTAAAATATTTCACGGGACTTTAAAGCTTTCAGGGCATTTTGAAAGATTTATAGAGATTTAAACAAGATTTAAGAGTTTTTATCAATTTCACGGAATCTCAAAGGATTTTAAAGAGTTTGGGGTATTTAAAAAAATTCCAAAAAATTTAATGAGATTTCAAGAAACTTAAGGGTTTCCCAAGAATTTTGTGGGATTATAGAAAGTTTTAATAGGTTTAAAAATGTTTAAAGAACTTCAAATTATTTCGTAAGATTTCACATTATTTACATTATCTGAGGGATTCATAGGATTTCATTATAAGATAAAATATTTCATAAGATTATAACGAATTTCTATAGATTTCAAGAGATTAAAAATAAATCGAGTGTTTTCCAGAGGCTACACAGGATTTCAAGAGAATGCTAGGGCTTTGATCAGATTTAAATAAATTTTAACGGATTATAAAGATTTCAAGGGATTTCAAAGCCGTAAGGGTATTTAGAAAGATATAAAGGGATTGTATAGATTTCAACAGATTTTACGGGGTTTTAATAGATTTCACCAGATTTCAACTGATTAAAAAAATGTCAAGAGATTTCAAAGCTTTCATAGTATTTTAAAAGATTCAAAGGGAGTTAAAGGGGCTTTATCAGATTTTATGGAATTTCAGAGGATTGTATAGATTTCAACAGAATTCGAGGGGTTTTAATAGATTTCACTAGATTTCGACTGATTTCAACAATTTCAAGGGATTTCAAAGCTTTCGGGACATTTGAAAAGATTCAAAGGGAGTTAAAGGGGCTTTATCAGATTTTATGGAATTTCAGAGAATTGCATAGATTTCAACAGAATTCAAGGGTTTTAATAGATTTCACTTGGTTTCAACGGATTTCAAAGCTTTGAAGGGGTTTTCTAGCCTTTCAGGGTAGTTAAAAAGATTTAAAAAGGTTCAAAGGGGCTTTTTCAGATTTCTTGAAACTTTAGAGGATTTCAAAGATTTCAACAGAATACAAGGGCTTTTAATAGATTTCACTTGATTTCAACGGATTTCTAAGTTTTCAGGGTATTTTTAATGATTCAGAGGGATTCAAAGGGGCTTTATTAGATTTTATAATATTTCAGAGGATTTCATAAATTTCAAAAGAATTCAAGGGATTTTAATAGATTCCACTAGATTTCAACTGATTACAACAATTCCAAGGGATTTCAAAGCTTTGCGGACATTTAGAAAGATTTGAAGAGATCCAAAGGAGCTTTTTCCGATTGCAGGGGATTCTAGATTATTTCAAAGATTTTATCATTTTTGGAGACATTTTGAGAGATATTGCAGCTTTTAAGATGTTTTATGGGATTCCACTCGATTTTTGTGGGATTATAGGGATTTCATAAGATTGAAGAGATTTGGTCAATAATAAGGCATTTCAAAGGATTTGAAAGAGTTTGGGGGTATTTTTAAAAATTCAAAATAATTTAACGATATTTCAAATTTCTATGAGGTTTCAAAGAATTTCGCAGGATTATAGACAAATTTTAGCAGTTGAACAATTTCTAAGAAAATTCCATGGGAATTTAAAATGATTTCATAAGATTTTAGATAAGTTCAGAAGATTTCTAGGGTTTCAAGAAATTTTACGGTATGCAAAAAATGCCAAGGGATTCCAAGGTATTTTACCATATTTGAGGGATTCATAGGATTTCAAAAGAAATTAGAAGATTCCATAAGATTCTAAGGAATTTCTATAGATTTCAAAAGATTTCAAAAGATTGGAGTATTTTCCAGAGATTTCAGAGGATTTCAACAGAATTGAAGGGGTTGTAAGCACTAGATTTAAACGGTTTTATAAGATTTTAAGGAATATTAAAGCTTGCAGAGTATTTTAAAAGATTCAAAGGGTTTTAAAAGAGCTTTAACCGATTTTATGGGATTTCAGAGGATTTAAAAGATTTCTTTATTTTTCATGGAGTTTTGAGCTCGATTTTGAGAGGTATTACACCTTTCATGATGTTTTACGGGATTTTCGTGAGATTATAGGGATTTCACAATATTTAAGGGATTTTTTCACTTTCGAGGCATTTTAAAGAATTTGAATGAGTTAAGGGTATTTACAAACATTGCAAGGAATTTATTGAAATTTCAAAGTTTTAAAGAGGTTTCAAAAAATGTCTTTGGATTATAGAAAAATTCGAGAGGTTTAAAAATTTGTAAGGAATTTCCTCCGAAATTTCAAATGATTTTGTAAGATTTCAGAAGATTTCAGAAGATTTAAAAGATTTCGAAGGTTTAAAGGAACTTTTATGGTATTCAATAAAATGCTAAGGAATATAATGAGATTTCAAAAATTTCAAGAGGTTTCAATGAATTTCGTGGGATTTCAGAAAATTTCAAAAGATTTGAAAAAGTTCTACATGATATCAATGATGTTTTACATATTTTAAGAGATTTCAACCAATTTCTAAAGAACTTTAGGAAATAAGTAAAATTAAAAGAAATTTCAAGTAACTTTTAGGGATTTCTAAGGATTTCTGCGGATTACAGAGATTTCAAAGGATTCCACCATTATCAAGGGATTCATAAGATTTTACAAGAAATTATAAGATTTCAAGAGAATTTCCAAAAATTTCTACGCATGTCAGGGATTTCAGTGATTTCACCATATTTAAGGGATTCATAAAATTTTAAAAGTCATATGATTTCTACGTATTTCAAGGGATTTTAAAAACTTCATGGGATTCAATAAGATTGATAAGTTTCGAAGGAATTTTGACAGAATCTCAACAGATTTCAGGTGTACTTAAAGAATTTTAAAGCATTTGAAAACTGTTATGGTATTTAAAAAATTTAAAAGGATTTCGAGCGACTTTATGGGTCATGTATATCTAAATTTGACTCTGATTTCGAATTCTCAAACGAGTCCGTGGCCTGGAAATGAGAATTTTGCAAAATGAAATCAGAGATGGATGAGATGCAAAATGAGGAAACGAAGGAGCTTTAGAGCTATAGCAACAATTTATAAAATACAGATAACTATTTCTTTCAAAGAATTTCTTCATCTGCATGTAATATAGGAATCGTGGAATAACAAGTTGAAAGGAAAATGAGTTAAAAATAAAAGAAATGGGAGGAAAATTTCTCAGAAAGATAGAGTAAAATGGAAATAGAAAGAACCATAAAAGCTGTTATAGGAGTGGTTGTTTGTATAACGAATACAGTAAGTGGAAATAGAACGTCTTTGACATTTTCGTGCAATGATTTGTAGAAAATTGAGATATATAGAAAGCAAGCAATAAAAGTCGAACTAATGGTTTGTGCCATTTATTTTAGTTTTATTTAATTTAAGAATTCTGAGGGAATTTGTTATACAGTTTTGTAAATTAATAATATTATATATCCATATATAATGTGAGGGGATACGTTTTAGAAAAACGCAGTAAAATATTTTAAAATGCCCTAAAAGCTATGAAACCCCTTGAAATCGTTGAAGAACCTCTGAAATCTGTTGAGATTTTCTGAAATCCCTGAAAAACACGTCAATATTTTTAAATGCCTTAAAATTCGCAGAAACCCCTTATAATCTTATAATTTTTTTTTTGAAATCCTATGTATTTTTTTAAATCTGGTAAAATCCCTCGAATTTCCTTGAAATCTAGTAAATCCCTGAAATCGGTAGAAATCCCTTGAACTCTCATTTCCTTTATTAACTAAAGCTCTTTAGCAATAATTTGCCTCAAATTTTTTTTTAATTCTAAATCCTTTCCCTGAAATCCTAGGAAGTTTGTTGAAAATCCCTAAAAATGTTGAAATCTCGCTAAATTCCCTGAAATCGTATAAAAAACACTAAACTCTTTAGAATCCTTTGAAATTTCTTAAAATGTATGAAATCACTCGAATCTTGGAAACTGTCTAGTAATCCCATAAAAATCGAGTAAAATCCTGTCAAACATCTCAAAATCTGTAATATATTTTTGAAAATTCCTGAAAACATTATGAAATCTTTCACAGTCTCTGAAATCCGATAAAATCTGATAGAGCCCATTCAAATCTTGTAAAATTCACTGAAAGCTTAAAATCCGTTGAAATCTAGTGAAATCTATTGAAAACTCTTGAATTATGCTGAAATACTCTCAAATATCTGAAAAACATTCCCATTTTTTTGTAATCCGTTGAAATATATAAAAAGTTATAATCTTATGGAATCTTTTAATTGATTTTAAAATACTATGAATTCCTGAAATACTCTAAAAACAATTCAAATCCATCGAAGCTTGATAAATACCGTAAAAATTCCTTGAGATAGTTTCTATATTCATACGATGACACCATGATCTAGATTTTTCTTTAAATTTTGTCTGATTTAAAATGGAATTGGTCTCATTTCCTTTAAAATGATTTGGTGGGAAATCTTCGTATTGGATATTTATATTGTTTATGTAATTTATGAAACTCGTTTTCCACCTATTTGCCCCTATTTTAAAGGAAAAAATTGACCTTTTCACCTTTTTAAGGAGAATAGGTACTGTGAAGACTGAATTGGGAAATAATACAATTTATTTTAGCTTTGATTTTAACTTTCCTTAGAGTCTTTCTTCAGGTCGTATTTGAATAGATGTACCCTTTTTATGAGCCCTGATACCTTTGTGTTTAATTTTATAGTCACCATGACTTGGCGCTTTTCTTCACTTTTAATTCATTTCCTTATCGATTTCCGTCGTGACGCAGGTCAACTTCATTCACTCGATTCCCGAAGGGCCATCAATGTATACTGAAGGCGTGAGAGTTCGATTTGACGCTACACACTCGGAAATACATTTTCGTTTCTTGCGATCAAGGGCAAGGGATAAGGACTCGACTTTATATATATACAAGTCGTCAAAGGCCAAAAAGCAATCTTCGCGAAACTCCATCGCGAATTGACTATCACTTCCTTTCTCGCCTACAAGCACCTTACAAACGATGGCAAACTATTTCATCGTCAAAACATTTTCACCTTATCAAAATTGATCTTGTTTCTCCCTTTTTATCACTCATAGTATGAAACATTTTTACAAAATGAAATTTCAATCTTATAAGATAAATTTTTAATTCTTCAAGACCTGTTTTCAAAATTTTTCATGCTTCAGGCCGCCTTTTTCCTCTCAAATTTGAAAAATCTCCTGAAACATTTAAAACAACGAATTTTACCGCAATGTTACCCTTTCCCCTTTCTTTCACATGGTTTCAATTAATTTTAAATCTTTGATGATAACTATTTCAAATATTACTTATGCGATTTATTTGCTAATTTGGTGGATTTGGAGGATATCGTTGACAGCGAAATATCACTAACGCTTCAGTCGAGAACCTAAACCCGAAAGATATATCAATTCCTCAGTTGCAAATCTAAAAAATGGAGAAATAAGGACTTTGTATGATATTAGGCAATACTTTCTTCGGAATAAAATTAATGTAGGTGCTAATATTAAATTTAAATGTAAACGCTTGAAATCATTAGAATATCAAATGAAATATTATATTTTCAACAAAATATCTGGGTTTTTATTTATATAATTAATTTTTCAATCGAGAAGTTTAGTTTCAAACTGAAATGATGAATTTTCAAACTGCACAAATTAATTTTCAACAAAGCAGTTTAACTTTTAACCAAGCAGTTGAATTTCCAGCCAAAACAGATGAATTCTCAATGAGAGATATGATAGTTAATATTTCAACCATACATTTTTTTATTTGAATCTAAAGCCATTAAATTCAATAAAAAATACCACTTTTTAACGAAATGCTTAATTTTTCAGCCAAATTGTTGAATTTTCATGCCAAAAAAATTAATTTTCAAACAAAAAAATTACGTTTCAACGAAGCAGTTACTTCTCAACCAAGTAGTTAAATCTTCAACGAAATATTAAAATTTTCAAGTCATAGAGAAGAATTTTCTACAAAACAGTTGAATTTTCAACTCGTGAATATGAATTTCCAACAAAAAAGTTCATTTTCTACCAAATAGTTGAATTTTCATATAAAATAGTGTAATTTTCAACAAAAAATTTGAATTTACATCCATAAATTATAAATTTCAAACAATGATGTTAACTTTCAACGAAAGAAAACAACAAATTTTCAACAAAATAGATGATTTTTGCAACAAAGAAATAAATCTCTAACCAAGAAATTTTTCACTGAAGAAAGAAAAAAATGTTAACCAAATCGCTAAATTTTCAATCCAAAAAGACGAATTTCCGACAAAAAGTTTAAATTATCAATTCAAAATTATGAATTAAAAAAAAAATAATAATAATTTTAAAGCCAAAAAGACGAATTTTCTACAAAAACGTTCAGTATTCAAACCGAAAATGTGATGATTTAATGAAAAATGTTTAGTTTTAACTAAATATTTGAATTTTCAATCTAAAAAGACGAATTTTCAACAAAACATTTGAACCTTAAACATGAAATTTGTAATATTCAATGAAAAAGTTAATTTTCAACCAAATAATAAAATTTTTAACCTAAAAAGATGATATCTCAACCAGAAATACAATAGTACACTTTTCAACCAAGAAGAATCAACTTTCAACCAAAAATAGCTTAATTTTTTTATTGAATTCTATTAAGTTAGTTTGCGATTAAGTAGAAGTACGAGAAAAAGGGAAAGACTTTATAATAATATATATAATATAGTAATATAGGGAAGACTTTGAAGCCTGCGATAAGTAAATGGAAATTTTGATTAATTTTTAATACTTTTTGAATATTTAGTTGATTTCGTGAATAATATATTATTTAAATTTCTGGTTTTGTATACCTTCGTATATTTTATTTTTGCTGACATTAAAAAATGTAGGTTTTTTCTAATTATTCCTTTCTAGAGGGTTCTGTACTGAAAAGAGTACACTCTACAAAAAAATTGATGAGAATAAGAAATAAAAATCTATCTACCGATAAAAATACATTTAATTTTATAACAATTATTGTTTCCTAATGTATTTTTATAAGTAGAAATTGCTAAGGTGTTCAACAGATTTTTTAAAGCTAGCAAAAAATGTAAACACACATTTTTTTTTAGAAAACTGGGTAAAGAAAAGGCGCTACAGTTAGAGTACAGTTTCGTTCAATATTCACGAGATACTCGCATAAAGTAAAAAGTTTTTAATAATAAATGAAATCCCCTTTTTTGCCTGAAATTAACTACTAACCTGCTGTGATTCCAAACGCTATCAAATTTTTAATTATGCTTGATATTATAAGATGTTTTTATTTTTATTGATTATAGTTTTAAGATAGTGTACATTTTCTGAAAGGATTTAATGATTGAAGGAACGTTAGTTTTTAATTGTTTTCGAATCAGATGATATTGACATTAATTTGGGCAATATTACTAATTTTCTTAAGAATATAAGATATGGGATCATAGACATAAATAGAAAAAACGAGTGACTCTTTAGATGAAAAACTTTCTACATTCTCCTTTGTTCAAATAATGTAGTGTACAATAGAATATCATAAACTTAGAACAATGGGAACTATCATCAATATAAAATATGAATGGCCGCGATGATATGAAGAAATTGTAGATCTAGCAATATCTACTACATATATATGATGTACATTATATCCACAGTTGCTGTAACTTGTCTGACTAACAACATCCATTACTACTTAACCCTTGAATAGCATTTTTCGTCTCTAATATATAGTATTTGTTCTACTGTTTAATGCATTTTTACTTTTATTCAATGATTTAATATGTCGATAGCTTCAAAATAACATCATCTACTTAACATTATTATACTTTAACTTTAAATTTGAACATCTAATAAAATTAATGTAACGAAATTTTTGAAAATCTCGCACTCGTTGTTTTGAATACCTGATTGGTTGCATACTGCGTGAAGATGACTTTAAGTGGCTGTTTTCAGTGTGTTCTTTTGAATTTTCTAGAATTTAGTAAATCGCTATTTCCAAATGAGGACTTTTCATTCTGAAAATGTTTTTCTAAATGATAAACTTTAAATTGTAAATGATACTTTAATAATAAAGGCGTAAATTCTGTTCTTAACTTTTTGATCAAATGTTTTAAAAAGGACAAACGGATTCTATTCATAACCCTTCGGCCTCATTAAATAAGGTTATATGCATTTATCTATTAATAAAGTTTAAGAATTTTCTGCACCATCTATTTAGTAAATCAAAATTTCGAGATATAAGTAATTTTGTTTGATGATAAAATGTCTTCCTTAATGTTTCTAAACATTATTAATAAAACAGAAAATTTCCATTGTAAATGTTTTTTAATATTGGACAATAATTCTGTTCCTAAAATTTTGCTACTACACTACGATTTGATAATAATAATAATAATAATAATAAAACAAATAATTTGAAATTTGAAAGGATTAAAATTTTTTTTAACAAAATGTAGATACTTGAATATTCTGAAATAAAATTTGAAACGCTTTTAAGCATTTCAAAAGGTTTCAAGATAATAACATTGTTTTCTTGAGATTCCTGGGATAATTTAAATTCATTATATATTTTTAAAAATTAATTTTAAGATAATATTTAAACAGATTTTAAAACATTTCGAGTCAGTTCCTAAAATGTAGGAAAATGATGTAGAAGATTTTAAAGTGAAATTTTTCAAATTTGCTAGGTCACAAAAATTTAAAAAAAATTCTTTTAAGTTTGAGAGATATTTAGAAGTTTTTAAAAATAAAACAGTACTTTTGAACTTAAAAATATTTCAACAAATTGAAAACAAATGTAGGTTCTTGAAGATTTCGAACCAAAAATTTAAAAGCTGTTTAGGCACTTTGAAAAGTTTAAAAAGAATAACAAAAAATTTTCTTCGGACTTTTGGGAGTGTTTAATGTGATTCTCTATTCAAAAAAATTAGTTTAAGGATAAACATTTTAAAAAATTGCAAGATATTCCCAAAATTGTAAAAAATAAATCCGGAAGATTTTAAGAAAATTTTAGGAGTAATTCGAGTTAGTTGAAAAGATATTTAGGACTTTCAGAAGTTTTGAAAAAATTAAAAATATTTTAAAACTTTAAAAGATTTCTAGAAATTTATAAAATATTTCAAAATGATTTTACTGATTTCAAAGCGTCAAACATTTTTACATATCGTTTAAACCGACCAAAATTGTTCCTTAAATTTGGTAAATTCTGTGAAATAAAAAAATTCTTAGAAATTTGGTAAATACTTTTTCGACATAACTGATATCTTCAAAAATCGTTTTAAATTTTCTTGAGAAACTGTACACAAGTGCACAGGTATTATATATCAGATATAATAATTCTTTTTTCCGATTGTTCTTGCTTTTCTTTTCTATTATTATAGGTAATAAGTATATACAAGAAAATCCGGAAATTCGGCAATAATAATTTTATTTTTTAATATTAAAATTACGCGAGAAAAAAATTATTGCAGGAGTTTTGCGGGTGTTTGTATTTTGTTCGTTCAAACTTAAATGTTACTTAGAAACAACTCAAACAATTATATAGATAACAATTATTTTGTGATAAGAGCATTGCAAGTTAAAAAAAATTAAAAGCTAAAACTCTACTTTTGTCATAAGACGAATATTCGATTTGAATAAAAGTAAATGTTTTGTCAGAATCTTCTTAAATCGGATCCTAATGATAAAAATATTGAATGTTAAAGGGCGACTTCATTTTGAGTAATTTACGGGGATCACAGTCAGCCCCTATTTTTCTTTTTCTCCTATTTTCTCCTATTTCCCCCTATTTTTCCCTATTGTTTTCAAATCCCCTAATCCCTATATTTGAGAATTTTATCCATTTTCCCTTTTTTCGAAGCTGGGATTAATTTTTAAAGAATTTTAAGAAACTCTCAGCCATTAATAAAGAATCTATGAGTAGCTCAGAAAAACGAAGGTCCCAAGAAAAAAGACAAAAGCTGATTATTCATGCAGTGCGCAAAAAAAAAGTTACAAAAGAAAATCTAATATGATTGATTCAATACTGTAGTGAAAGAGAAAACAAAGATTTCACACTTAATTCAGATATTTTCGTGCTTACTATATATATTTGAATAAAAAATCATAAAGATTCGAAAAAGGCATAAAATTTCTAAAAATCTTACGTTATGTTAATATTTTACCGGGGAAAATAGCGTCTTTAAACAAAAATCATTAGACCTTAAAGGCTGAAATTGGTATTTTTATACCAAAATCATCAGATTCAAATCCAATAATTTTTTTTAAGTAATAAAATTAACAAGATAAAAAAATTTCGGAATTTGTTAGTGGTTCTGTCAAAAATTGATTTTTTCATTTTAAAAATCATTACATATTAAAGGAGATTTATCATTTCACAACTTAATAATAACTTCACAACTTTAGATTAAGTTGTTGTTTTACATCAAAAATGTTTATTTTTAAACAGAAATCATTATAAATTAAAGAAAATTTGGAGTCTTTCAACAATTTTGGATTATATTAGTGTTATTCGTCGGAATTGAGTAATTTTAATTGAAAGAAAATTATATTTCAAACATTTCAAAGAAGATTCACAACTTTTCAATAATTTTAGGTTATTTTGGCGCTTTAAAACTGGGAAGACCGGATATTCTTAGTAAACCGGGAATTTTTAGTAAAAAGTCGTGAGATGTAAAAGAAGATTACAAATTTTGGTACAATTGTAGGTTAAGCTAACGGGTTTCGCATCATCATTATTCTTCAGATTATCATTAAGAATAATTTAATTAACCGATT
>JAABKJ010000182.1:0-57375 GCA_011634705.1 Andricus grossulariae
CGATAGATTGCCACTTTAGGGCCTCGATAGAAAATAGGAAATCTAGACAGGGCCTGTTAAGAACCAAGCTTCAATTTATACCCGGGTGCCCCGTTTCACTTTGGAATTCTTTTAGATATATTTTTTTTAGAGTTGAACATTCAATTTAATTTTGCATCTTCTAATTATTATAACAATTTTATATTTCTTACGCAAAAGAAAATCATCCGTATAATATTAGATTATCTAATATGGGAAATTATAACGTTGCACACTGTAAAAAAAAGAATCATTTCAAGGCTAGTTTTCGATATTGAGACAGTTTTCCAAAAATATAGTATCGAGTGGCTCTATTTTAATGCCACTTTGTTTGGTACCACTAATTGACGTTTTAGTACAACTTTTTTGGATCAAAATAGGACCGAAGTGAAAATCAAATGTTTCCTGTTTCAAATGTTTTATGTTTCTTTTAAGCATGAAGTTGCAAGCAATTAAAAGAATACTCCCTGTGCATTATTTTAGTTCGCTAGTACGTACTGCTTTTCAATCTGAAGTTAGCAAAGTAAAATAGTACGAACTATGGCTTCAAATCAAAACGATTTGTTATTATAACAGGACGTTAAAAAAATTATGCTCAATTATAATGGAACCATAGTTTTTACAGTGCAGTTATCATATAACCAACTTAATGATACATAAAAAATTGTACTGTTTATTTTCATGATAATTTTATTAAGAATATCTCGTCATCTCAAATAAGCGTAACTGTATCGTAATTGTACTCTGCAACTCCTAAATTAAAGAGTATGAGTAGTACTTACAATAAATAATGTAACTAAAGAGAAAGACCAAGAAAATGTTGTGCATTCTGTATAAAACCTCAAAAGTAGCCAGAAACGCCATTTCTTGGATGCATAACCGCAAATATCTCAAAATCCTGACGTGACGGGCCAATTTTTACCCATGATTCGGATTCTAAGCAAAAAATTACTTCGGGAATGATCCTCTTTTATCCAACAACTGACATTACCCCATTATTTGCAGGCCTGTGTTATCGTAGAATTTACAAGATGATCATTTGAGACGTTCAATTATTCATCAAGATGATGTTATAATATAAAAGTGACATCAGAATCGTGTAGAGAATCCTCAAATACATAAATAATAACCTATCAGTGCAATACTAGATAAGACCGCATGAATATGGTTAAAATTCCAAACTTTGCAGAGTTGGGGTGCAAAAATATCGAAAAGGTAGGGGCTAGGATGGGTTGAACTTTATTCTAGGTACCTCAAGGAATCTTTCTTGACCGGTTATAACCCTCCGGGCGCTGAACACTTGAAGACCTTTCCTAAAAAAATATTCTCATTTGAAATCAGAAACAGTTGAATTGAACCAAAAATTACGAATTTGTGACAAAATAGATGAATCCTCTACCAAAAAAAAAATTATTTTTCCGAAAAATTCATTTTTAACAAAAATAGATGAAACTTCTACCAAAAGAGATGAGTTTCTAAGTCAAAATGGTGAATTTTCAACAAGAGTTGAACTTTTAATCAAGAACGATTTTTTAGTCATTAAAGAAAAAGAAAATCATCCAAAATGTCAAATTTCCGAGCCAAGAAGGCAAGCTTCCTATAAAACAGTTTAATTTTCAACCTAAAAGATTAATCTTTTAGCAAAAAGGCAGATTTTCTACAAATTACATAAATTTTTAACCAAATAGTTGAATTTTTGAACTTGAACAAATCAAATTTCAACCAAAAATAAAATAGTTTAATTTTCATTAGAAAAACATTTGGGATTAAAAAAGAAAGCGAATTTTTCACAAAACAATTAAATTTTCAACCGGAATATATAAATTTTAAACAAAAAAGTTAATTTTCAACCAAAAAGTTGAATTTTCAAACAAATAGTTAAATCTGTAGTTAAAGCAAATATTTTTAACATAAAATGATGAATTTTCAACAAAAAAAGTAATAGTTGATATTTCAAAAAAAAAAATTAAGTTCAAAACAAAAACAGTCGAATTAAACCAATAAAGATGAATTTTTAACAAAAGACTTGAATCTTTATCTAAAATAGATAAATTGTTGACAAAACAGTTGCATTGTTAATAAAAACAATTGATTTTCTAAATTGAGAGAAGAAGTGTCATCAAAATACATGAATTCTCAACATTTTTAACCAAAAAAGATTAATTTTCTACCAAAACAGACGAATTTGCAACAAAATACATCAATTTTCTACTGAAAATGATCAATTTTAAACCAACGAAATTATTTTTTAACTAGAATGGTGAATCGTAAAAAAATGAATTTTCAACAAAGTAGTTCAACTTTTGACTAAATAGTTAAATTTTCTACCAGATTGTTGAATTTCCAATTTGATAATTAGATTTTTCTATGAAACAGTTTAATTTGCAACACGAAATTCATTTTCAACCGAAACATATTCATTTCTAACCAGAAAGTTGTATTTTAACCAGAAATATGAAATTTCTACAAAAAAAATATCTTATGTCAGAAATGTTTTTTACCCCGTATACCCCCCCCCTCCTCTGCTTATGTAAGATAGCATAGAAAAATCCTTGACTTTAACCCCTCCCTTACACACAAAAGACTTTACGGAACTCATTCGCGGCCCCATTGTAAAAATATCAAAATATTTATATGCATTTTTAAAATTTTTTAAATTGTTTATTTCAAAGATGTGTGTATTGAAAGTCAAGCCATGGCAGTGTGACGCGAAAAGAGCAGGGTTTTCCTCTTTTTGCGAATGCTATTCTTCAAACGAATTTTCGTAGATAAATAAATGTCGACTTGCCTTATGCGCAATAAAGTAACCTTTATCATTGTATATGTTATTTTTTGCAATCCTTCTTCTAGAAGTAATTTTTGAAAATATAGAGCTGTTTTGGAGGGGCCTTGATGAAGTGAACGGATAGTGAGGGTCCGGTATACGTCTGCGTACAGCCGGTTGGTACTACTGACAGCGCAGCGCGTGATCGGAAACCGGTGCTTTTCCAGCAATGCGTGTGAACTTGCACTTCTCAAGTTTTTTTTAAAGTTCTGACATTTTGCATAGTGTTCTAGAGATACCGATAACTTTCTGAAGTATTTCTGGCGTTTAAGTAGGCAAAAACCCATATTTCAAAATGGGTTCCAGCATATTTCACCAAACAAAAATTTCAAAAACTGTCATCCTCCCACTTTCCAGAAATTTAATTTTTTGCGCATTATCATTTTTTCCGAAAGAGTTATGGAATTCTGATTAAAGTTCCGTTCCCTGTCAAATCAGTTCTAAAAAAAACTTGAATAACTTTTTTCAATAATTTCAGAATCCAAAAGAGTTTGAAGAGACTCAAACAGTTTGAATTTGAAAACTTTAAAAGTTCCAGAAGTTTTTATCAGAGTTATGTTCCTTCTAGAAGAATTATATAGAGAACTCGTGAAACACTTTTCGATCAAATCAAAATCCAAATAGCTACAGCACTTTGAGGATACACACAAATTTTTAATCTAAAAGGTTTTAAAGTTCCAGAAGTTCTGCTTAGAGTTCTGTACCCCTCTCGGAAGAGTTCTATGAAAAACTTGTATAAACCTTTTCGATAAAACCAATATCCAGAAAGCTACAGCACTTTGAAGATACCCAAAAATTTTGAATTTGACAATTTGAAGACTTCAATGAGTTCTTGTGAGTGCTCTCTGCACATCTAGAAACGTTCTATAAAAATCTCTCATACTACTTTTCGTTTAATTCAAAGTCCAAAATGGTACAGCACTTTGAAGAGATCCAAAAATTATGAACTTAAAAAAGTTAAGAGTGCCACGCGTTCTGATAGGGTTATGTACCCGTCAGGAAGAATTCTACAGAAAAGTTGCATGACAGTTTCCGATCAAACCAAAATCCAAATAGCAAAAAGCACAAATCCAAAAGCACTTTTGAATTTGAAAAAGTTAAGAGTTCTATGAGTCCTGATTAGAGTTTTGCTCTGATTAGATTTTGTTTTCCCCAGAAGAATTCTATTGATAAATCGTATAATGCTTTTCGATCAATTCAAAGTCCAAAAAGCCACAGCACTTTGAAGATATACAACAATTTGGAATTGGAAAAAGTAAAGAGTGTTAGGAGTTCTGCTTAGAGATCTCTACTCCTCTGGAGGAGTTACACAGAAAACTCAAATGACACTTTGAGATGACACCAAAAGCACTTTAATGATGCAAAAAAATTTCATGATTATCACATTTATTATTAGGAAGTTGTGGTGCTAAATTTCAAGTAAAACTGTTACAATTGCTTTTTCTGTAAAGGGAGAGAAGATGTGACTAGTTTACCACCACTTAATTAAAAATACATTGTTAACTGGCTACTCATGTAATATAATTGGCAAATCAAATTGTTTTTAATTACAATTTCACATTACGGACTATATCGGAACACAGGAGGAGGGATTGACGGCAACTGGAAAAGGAGAGAGAGTGTGACAAACTTACGGCAACTGAATAAAAAATATCGCCAAAGTAATATTAAAAAAATCACCATATGCCTACACATTTCCTAAAAAAGAATGTCACTTTCTAGAATTACATTTTAAAATATGGTTGGTATTATGTTAAATGAGTGGATTTTAGCATAATCATTTGATTTTTAATTATGTTTGTGTGAATTTAAGACTCAATTCTGAAATTGATATAATCATGTAAAGAAGGTTCAATAATATTTCCTTAATTGAGACAAAATTAATTCATTTCAATTAAAACCGATTTCAAGTTGTAACAATTTTAGGTATTCTTTTTTTATAAAATGTGCACAACTGTACATCCCTGGTGTTTCCGCTTGCAGTTGATTTCTAATCATATCTTAACGCTCTCTTCTGGTAAGATGAAATTTATCTTCGCAGGATAAAAATTTCTACAGAAGCCGGGGAGTACCAGTAATCACAATAAATGTGTAGGTAGGCAATCTGTATGTATAAAACCATCCAATTCTGGCAAAAAATATGTCATTCGTCTGTGAAACAGTTAACGTTTATAACAACTTTCGAACATCAGTGTTTCCTGTTGGTTTTCAGTCTCCAATAATTTCGAGAAACAAACTTTAAAAGTGACTGAAGTGATAAACCGTCCGGAAAAATGAAGTATACAAGCAAATTTTATTCATCAGTGCTTGCTATTATGTGTTTCGGAAACTTTTTCTCAATAGAAACAAGTGGATCAGCTAGTGAAACCACTTCTCTGTTCGAAGAAGAGTGGTTTGGTGACAAAAACTCGTTGTTGACATGTGAAGAAGAAAATCCGGACAATCTGTCTCTAAATCTATCATATCTGGGACTGCAAAAAATTAGAACAGACTTTATTTCCAATTCCGACATCGCTGTCACCGGTTTAAATTTGGAAGGCAACGAAATTGAAGAATTGTCTTTTGATGATTTAAAAAATCTTAAAAATCTTGCTTACTTGAACCTGGGAAATAACCAAATTAATGTATCCAGTCTTCTACGCTCTGGTTTTCATCGAAATCTAAAAAATCTCGTGCTCGATAACATGTCTTATCAACACCCAACAAGAAATACATGCGATGGGTATTGTGGGTGGCCCGTTTTGCAAATTGAAGCAGTTTTACCGAAACTGAAATACCTTTACCTTCGGAATATTGAAACAACTATTATCTCATCCGAATGGTATAAATATGTACCAAAATTAACCCATTTGTATCTATCAGACAACAACCTATGTCTTCTTTATAATGGTGCTTGTGCTGGTGAACATTTTCTGAACAATATTCCGCCAACTTTAACTCATTTACACATAGATAGATGTAATATTAAAAATAATATGCCGCAAATCAAATCAGATTATTTAATTTCACTCTCACTGGATGGAAACTCTCTTTCCTGTGTCAGTTTTGACTACCAATGCATGATGAGTTTCCAAAGTTTGCCAGCTTTGAGATATTTGTCTCTAGCTAATAGCGATTTAAATGACATCCCATCAGAAACTTTTGAGTCCCTCACGCAATTAGTTTATTTGGACATATCAAAAAACAAAATCTCATCGTTACCAAAATTCGAGAAATTAATCAACCTACAAGTTCTCATTTTGAATAATAACGAACTCAGCAACATACCAAATGAATGCAGTATGAAGAAATTGATACAGTTGTACATTAATAATAACAATATTTATAACGTAAGTGCGAGTAATTTAGGTTGCTTAGCAACACTGCAAATTTTAAGCTTAAGTGGAAACCGCATAGAATCGATTCCACAAGGTACTTTCGAAAATTTACCTAATTTAATTGTACTGAATCTTTCGTATAACAAAATCTCTAATCTAAATATCGGATACTTGATTAACTTTCGGCATTTGTACTTAAACAATAATTTATTCAACTCAGTTGAAGATATATCCTTGAGTAACACAACTCTTTCTATTTTGGTTCTTAATGATAATCCTATACGTATTGTGAAGCCTCATTCATTTGCACACCTGGCCAAAAATATGTCAATATTCATAAATGGCGAAATTCCAAATTTAGATAAAAAAATATTTATTCACAAGGCCTTTTTCTCGTCGAAATTTTACTTTCATGATTTTTAATTTGATATATAATTATATTTACTAGGGTAAACTACAATTAATAATACATACAATATAATATACATACAAAATAATAATATACAATAATAACGGATATTGCAAAATATTAAATTCATCGTTATCTAGCGTCTAATACGCCAAACATGTTCTGAATAGATAAATAAAGTAAAAATGTTTACAAAAAAATCACGTTCTTTATTTTAAAATGCCACATTTGGGGACTTTTAAAATATATTTGTTTTGTTCGGCACCACTTTTTAGAAATTGTCCACCCCAAAAGACAAAAAATAAACCATTTTTTAATTAACACTTTTTAGTTCGTGAAAATAGGAGTAAGTATATTTAAAAAATTGATAGTATACCTAAAAGAATATAAAATGACTACAAGAAGAATGAAAACATTTTGTTAAACATTTCTTGATGATGCTTTAATGACGTCAACAATTTTGCAATCTTGCGCTGTTTACGCTGGCAGTTTTTAGCAAAATGATGTTTTTGATAACTAATAACAATAAGATAAATCGTCACAAAAAAAAATTCAGACAAGACATTTGTGAGAAAAGCATAGTTAGAATTGTATGAAATTCAAATTTTTCAACCTCATTGAGGCACCATCATGATTTAAAAATGTTCAATTAAAAAAAATGTTGTTGTAATATTGCCAGGAAACTTTTAAGGAATTTCACCATATTATTATTTTAAATAATTGTTTTATTTGACTAAACCTACTGATCGTGGTATAATACAGAAATGTTTGTAATTTTAGTATACTATTTTTTAATGTAAATGAGGAAACCCCCAGTTTTGTTCTAAAAGCAATTTAATGATTTTATCACAGAATATTGTGATTTGTAAATATAATCGTACGCCATTTTATACTCCTTCACTGTAGCAAATAATAAATAAATAACTTATTTACGGTTGAGTACGTCTTTTTTCTCCAAGAATTTATCATAAACATGAACTATCTAATATTACGGAATTTTCCGTAAGACTAACCCATTTCCAACTCGTTAAGGGCTTGTATTACGAAAAATCCGCAGTACTAGCTCTAGCCCTATACTTGATCAGTGTTATTCTTAGAGGCGTTCCAGCAAACTTAACGGAGTAGGGGAGCTGATGAATAATCTTCTAAGTTTTAAACTGACTCGAATTATTCCGAAAATTTTGAAAAATCTTCAAAAATAAAAAAAATTTCCTTACAATCTTTCGGATTTTTTCTCGATATTTTTAGAAATCTTTAAAGACTTACATTTTGTTTTGAATTTTTTTAAATATATTCAAATTTTTAATTATTTTTTTATCTTTTCAAAACTTAAATCTTCTAAATATCTCTGGAATGATTTGATTGATGATTTGATGATAATTTTAAATTTTTTCAGAAATCTTAAGGACATTTTTTCATTCTTTTGAAAACTTTCAAAATTCTTAAGAAGCTTGTAAAATTTATGTTTGAAATCTTCAACAATCTACATTTTATTATAGATTTTGGAATATGTTTTGAAGTTTCAAATTATTTTTAATTCTTGTTAAAAGTTCTATATATCTCTTGAATTTAATCGAATTTTTTCTACAATTTTGTATCATTGCAAAATTGCAAAATTTTGTTTTAAAATCTTCTACATTGTTTTTCGCAACTTCAAAAAATCATTTGAAATGTTTTCAAATATTTTTTAATTTTATCTTAAAATTCATTCTTCAAAATAAACCATCATTTGAAAAATGTCCAGGAATCTTCAGAAATTATTGTTTCTTTCGAAAATTTCAAATGCCTACATTTTGTTTGAAATATTTTATAATCTACTCAAGAATTAAATTATTTGGAATTCTTTTTAAATTATCTAAACTATGTTATGAAATTTTCCGTATATCACGTCGTTTGGGTCAAAATTTGAATTTTCGATTTTTTTCATAGTATTATCGACAAATAAAACGGAAATGACAAGTCCTATCAAAAAATTGTTGAAAGGCATTTTTTAGGACTTTCCAAAAGATATCATTTATTTTCGAAACTTTTTCCCGTGTTTTGCGTCATTTGGTCTCCAATCTAAATTTGAGATATGTTTCACAGTATTTTCGATAAATAGAACCAAAATTTTAAATCCTATAAAAAATGTTAGACGGAAAAATTAGAGGTCTTATAACATTATTTTTTCATCAATTTATTATATAATAATTATTGATTAATTAATCAATGATCAATTATTATTATATAATAATTTATTTTATAATCACTTTTATTAATCTTTGATACGTATCTGTCGTTGTTTGGCTTCAAATTAGAATTTTCAACTTATTCATTTTCGATGCATGAAACCAAAAAAAAAGAAGTCCTGTCAAAAATGGTTATAGGAAATTTTGTGGATATGTTAAAAAGCTTCAATTCTTCTTCTTAACTTTTTTTACGTATCTATCGACCTTTGACATAAAATTGAAATATTCGATTTTTGCATATCTTTTTCGATGGATAAAACTATAACAGTTAGTCAAGGAATGCTGGTTAACAAACTCGTTATTTCTTTTAGGATCCAAAAAAAGTTTGCCAAAGCGCGATTATATCTGTTTATTTTTTCAAGGGTTATCGTATTTACGCACACACAAACAGACTTATGGACACTTAAGACAACAACTTAAGACAGCTCTACGCTTGCGTGGCAGCGCGAGAACTGGAACCCTTCGGAGTTTTAGGGAAACATCATTGAGCTATTTTTGAATCGGGGAAAAAGGGGCAAATTCCGAGGTTGATAACTTTGGACCTGTTAGGACTAAAACATTTTCTCGAGCATTTTTTTTATTTACAAGGAATTGAGTCAGCTTCCATTCATCTGCAGACAATTTTTATGTAAGATGTACAGATATAAATATGAAAATTTCGAGAAAAACTTAGAAGTACCATTTTGCCGCGGAAACTCAAAAAAAGGGCATATATATGTCAGAACCTATTATAGCTGGAATGCTTTATTCTTTTTAGTTTTGAGCGGATTTTTTTCTCCTATTTTGTATATTGTATCTATAACTTCAAACAGTCATTGTTGTTAGCAAATATATTATTTAAAACATTATAAAATCGAAAGTAGCAGTTTTTATACGGAGAAACTGTTGGTTGTAAAATTTTATTTCATAATATTTATTGTTAAAATAAGACAATAGCAAGCCATGATATAGCGTCACTATTTCAAGAATTACTATTGTGAATATTAAACTATGAAGTTCTAAATTGATAAAATATAATGATAAATAATTAAATAATTGTACTTTTACCAAAATAAAGCTTCCATAATTCCTAGGAAAGACTGTAAAGTTTACAAAACATAATAGGAAAGACATTCTTCTTCACATGTTCATTCCACGTATTTTTAATTTTTCCTATAGAAAATAGGAAAATAGGCCATTGTCGGAAAAACAAAAAAAAATCATATTCACTGTTTTATATATATTACAGTTACACACATTATGAAATTGACATTAATTCAATTAATTTCATTCCCGCTGGCAGGAATTGAACACGGGTCTCTGGCACAGCAGAGCTGAGACTTTTACCTGTGTTTAAACAAATTATTAGATTTAGGAATTTGATCATCCTCATCAGCGTGGATCGAAAAAAACAAAACAAATTTTATAAATTGAAAACGCCTTAGCACTGAAAAGTTTCCTTTTGGGTCCCTTATAACGTGTATAAAATTTGAAATGAATCGATTTAAATCTTGCGGTTGGCTGAAGTCGATATAGAATGAAAATGTTTTCAATCGCAGAGTTTTGAAATTAATTTTTTTACGGAGACTTGAAAATTAAAAAAAATCAAGAGGCTTTAAAAATCATAAATAATCTGTTCCAGCATAAAATAACTTTCTTACGTTCAAAATGTAACTTCCAAAAATATGAAGAAGATCAGATTGTTAAAAATGACGAGTTGCAAGAACGAGTGCGGGTACTCGTTATTTTTAACGATCTGATATTCTTAATTTTTTTGGAAGTACGTTTTGAACATAAGAAAGTTCTTCTATGCTGAAAAAAAATTATTTATTATGTTTAAATCTTCTAAATTTCTTTTTTTTTTCATTTTCAGGTCTCCATAGAAAATTAAATTTCTCCCATACAAACTCAAATGAAAAATCTGAAAAAATCTTAAAAATTAGGCATATTATGCAGATTGAGAAATAATAAGAACATTAACGATTTTTACAAAATCCTGCGACTAAAAAATTTTGTTATTCTATTATGACTGCCCAACCGCAAAATATTAATCCATTCATTTTAAATTTTATACTTGTTATAAGGGACCCAAAAGGAAACTTTTCAGTGCTAAGGCGTTTTCAATTAAATTTTTTTTCGATCCACACTTATCCTCGGGATCCTCGACGCATATGACAAACAATTTATCTAACTACTTTTTTTAATAAAACAAAAATTACTGGAGTTATAGCATTTACAAAATTTGAAGAAAAAAAAACGAAAATTAACATTTTAAGCCAAAAAACGCACGAATTGAATAAAAGGCAGGAGAAGAAAAACGTTGCTTTTTGAACATCCTACAATATTGTCATAACAACTTCCGGAATTCAAAAAAGAATCCAGAATTCAAATTTTGATCACACAAAAAAATATTGCAAAATCAAAAATTCCATTTTACGGTAAAACTATGTAAGATATTAAAAAAATTAAGAAACAAAAATTGTGCATACAAAAAAGATCTGAAAGTTTGTTATAAACTTTTGTTATACAAATTTTCTTAGAACCACGTCACGCTAGGAGGCGTATTTTTGGTTCAAATCGTAAAAAATAACATGAAAAATAAACAAATAAAATATGTGGAAAAACTACAGATTTATGAATTCAATAAAATAAATTTATTGAATTGATACATTTTTCAGGGTAGTTGAGGATAAAATGTAATGCAAAATAAGAAACAAATAATAAAGTTATCTTGATTAATAAAATTTGTACTTCATTTTGCATTACCTGAATAAGCAATTCTAGGCTGAGGTACCGAAATGAATATAATATACATTTGATGTAATAGTGTTGAACCTAATGTAAAAAAGTTTGCATTTCAGACAAAATCGAGTGCCAAGCACGAGACACGTGATGAGAATGTGTTCATTAAAGCCGAAGGAGCTTTAACAAAAGAAAATTCACAATCATCAAATTACAGTTTTCAATACTTTGACCTTTAACTCTAAAATATCTGTGCACTAATGTGGAGGAAGTAAAGAGACCGAGCGCGTAGCGCGAGGTAAATACATTATCGAGCGCGAAGGGCGAGAACCAACAGTTACGCGCCCTAGGCGCGCTCAAACTTGCGAGCCGCGCGCGCAGCAGATGATCTATTTTTCAATTTACGTTATTTAAAATGCTAGTTATTACAAACTTCGGGTTTATTATTTATCTTGTGAATATAACTTTTTCCTAACTTCAGTTTTCTATTGAAAATATTAGTCTTTTCAACTATAAGTGGAAATTATTAAGTTTGAAGTATATTCATAATTCTCATCAAACTCTTGTAAAATAAATATTGTAATATTAAATTTTACAACAATTAGATTCTCTGTGTAAAATAATTTATTTTACAATAATGTATATGTGCAATATATTTTCAAAGAATTAAGCAGGATCTCGCTGGGAGCAACTGCCATATGAAAATGACACCGGCGCCCCGTAGATGGCCACAGGGCACGACGAAATCACAACGACAGGTCGGCGAATAAATAAATAAATACCTCGTGTGTCTTGAGGAGACGAAGCGACTCAAGGATGACAGCTTTCTGCATCCATCTCGCCAGTGCCTTGGCATATTTTTGGCACGCGGGTGTGGCTTTAAGGTTGCGAGCCAGTGATAGTTTCGCACCTCCGAGAGCAGTAATGTAGTCGGCCAGAGCCGAGAATTCGATCACGAATATAGTTTATTTCTCGAAGCCTTGGAGAACAGTGTCAGGTCTCACGTGTGCAACAGAGACTGCTGTCCGAAAAGCATAGTTCCAGAAAATTAGGCACTTCCGGTTTTGGACAACTGACTATCTCCCTCGTAGTGTTCGGAAGGGCAGGGTCGCGGCCAACACCATAAGAGCGACAAAGATGGTGATGAAGCACTCTTAGGGCCGCATTATGTCTGTAGATATACGTCGTTCTATATTTACATATTCTATACAGTCTATATTTCCTTGAGAAAGATCGATCTCAATAAGAAAAGAGAAAGCAATGGCTCAAGTCTGAGAATACTTTTCAAGCGTAAGAAGGGTCGTAAGTGAGATTAAAAGGTCACAAATAAAAATATGAAATGGGATTTTCTGATATTATTTATATACTATTTGTCAAATTTCAGATGAAAAATTATCCTAAGCGTAATAGTATCATTACATAGAGTTTCAATCGATTAAAAATTATACATGTAAGAAAATTCAAAAGAATACTGTCTTTAACATGAATTCGATAGAAAACTGCTATTTTTTCATTTTTTGGGGCATTTTACGGGCACAATAAAAGGGGATTAGGGTGTCAAAATTAAAACTTTTCGAGTGAAAATCATTTCTTGAACATTCCTTAAGAGGGCACTATACTTTAATCCACTAAAAGTTTATGAAAAGTACTTCTTTTTTCCATTTTCTCGAAAATCGATCTTTTGCCATTTAAACCCCCATGTTAATTTCAAGATCCCGGGCACGGGTTGACGTTGAAAAAAAAAGAACAAAAATTACGGATTTTCTTTTTCCGAAAAAGGATCTAGTTGCGGGGAATCGATCACAAAGAATCGAAAGTCGAATTTTTGGACCACCTTAATGTAGACACTTCCAAAATTTTAAACCAAACTTTAAATTAAATAATGAATACACTAAATTTCTTGAAAAGACACGTATCATATTGAGAAAATTAAAAAGTTTCCTCAAGTTATTGTATAAGTTCAAAAATCATAAACATTTTTATCTTAAGCTCAACTTAAATGTTAATTTCTCTATATTCTGGATCATGCGTTTAGAAATTCGTGCACAAATCTTCCTCAAATTGAACAAAGTTTAGACTTGACTAAAAAAAGGCGTGAAAATTCGAATATATAATAGTTAATATCAAAGAATTTGTTGAATAAAGAAAATTGTATTACGTGATTTTTACCACTTTTATATGCTCAATTAAATCATTGCATTTTTGTAGTAAATTTTTCCTTTTGCGATTGGGTGAAAATCGAAATTTTCAGTTGACACTGAAACTTTTTCAAAATGTTGAAATATTCTTCAGACTATAGGAAGGGTTCTGAATTGGAATGTTTTAATGGTTAAGATTTTTCTCTTAGTTATTAATTTAAAAATTGAATAATTACCCTATCTTTTATTATAAGAAACTTCTCCTACCATACAAGATTGTAGAATTGATATTTATATTGTTCGAAAAAAACTCACCGGTGCAATTATATTTGTGTAATTTTGCAATACTTGTTGCTATTCAGAATTATGAAATTTCCAAAAATGATAAAATTGCGATGTCTTATAAAACATACCCTTCAAACAAAATGTTGATCAGATAAACTTCTCTTGTCGAGAGTAATAAGTTTTCTAATAGCATATCGTATCCTTGGTGAACACGATACTTTACGTAATAGAGGTATGATGTATACGTGTTTTTCTTGTGACATTTAAGGTTAGTTTGACGCGTCTATAATCATTGTACACGGGTGGTAGAAAATGCGCATGCGCTTAGTTCGATTATGAGCCTATAACACTCCCATGAGTATTGTATGCTCATAATCGTAAACACGAAAATCATGCCTGCGTTACATAAATTAACAACCATAGTATTGAGATGACGATTTAATTTCTGTGCGTGTCCGGCTTGGAATCCAAGATATATGGAATTATTGATTATTAATAGATATTAAACTCGATATTAAATAATACCTGGAATATACCTTACGCTGTATGTCAAGTCAAGGCAGAATTTTAACTATAATATGTTATTTTTCAATTAATTTCTTTAGGGAAAAGATGTTTGCATTTCGATGATAATTTAATTTTCTGTTCATATATTCATTCAGACAAAATTTAAAAAATTACCTTTTAGTTGGATACACAAATCGTGCTTTCTTGCCCAAGGAACTCATCATGATATATATGCAAGTCCTATTTTGATGTATTACACTCAACATCTATAAAAAAATATTCCCTTCTATTTTTTTCTCCTTTCCATCTACAACTCAGGAAGAGAGATCTTATTTCCTTAACAGAGAGCCTATTCTCGGCAAAAAAAGCCACGATGGCTCAAGTGTGGAAATGCTTTTCAACGAAACGAGGGGTCGCATAGCAAGGAGAAAGGGTCAGCAAGAAACTGGTCAAATGAAATTGTCTGATTGGTGTTATCTAGAACTTTTATTATGATGCACTGTTATATAATTACTATATTTTGATACTAAGTTTTGATTCACTTCCTCTTTTAAATATCACTATTAACGTATTGTCGTATAGTTACAGTACGTTTTTCTTTTTATGTGAAAGCAAATAAATATAGAATAAGTGTCAAATTGTTTTAAGAAATCATATACCTATATCAATTATTGACAAATGTTGTCAGTTATAATAACTCACCCAATACTAACAATATTTAAGAATTAATAGTTTTTATATTGGAAAACGTGCGATTGGGATATTTGCTTACAGAAATTGTTAATAACAATAGAATTGTTTCGTTGACCATTTCTGCGATGATTGTTTTAATTAATTCTTCTAGTAAATTTAATCACAATTTCTAGTAAGATTTACTAGAACTTTTTATTTGAAAGTCTTTTGGTAGCTTAGGAATACAACATTCTGGTCAACAGAACCAGATATTCTGGTAAGCGTAACCAGATGTACTCTTCCTAACCCCCTCTGAAATTAAATGGACTTTCTTCGGGATTTTCCATAATATGCTTATAGATGACTTTATCAATGCCGAAAATCTCGCACACTTCCTTTTTTTATTTATTGTCTGCAATGCTAATATTTTCAAGAATATTTTTCAAAAAGGTCGGAAGAATATTTCACTTATAAAAACAATAAATTCACGGTTTACTATGATTGTTTATACTTATATATTTGAAAAGAAAAAAATCGCGATTATTAGAGAACTGGACATTTACGACAAAGCGTCACATGACGCGTCTAGAACCACGATATGAGACAAAAGACAGATTTCTGGAAACCTACGTACCAGAATTGCTGATTAATATAAGTAGAAATTTTTTCACCAGACACGTCTGGTAAGTTGAAACATACATTTTTTTAAATATTGTTTGAAGTTTCCAAATTCTTTTAAAGACAAATTTAATTCATATAATTCGCTCGAATTTCCGAATGATAAATATGCGATAAATTCATAGGACCCTCAAAGAATTTACTGCATCCTCTAAATCACAGAAAATCCTGGGGTATTACTTTGATCTTGAAGTTGGTTTAAAGTGATTTGCAGCCCAGTGCTACTCATTTGATTCAAACGATCCAAAGTTAGTATCAACATTTTTTTAGAGTTACCCTTAAACATTGGATTTGTCTTTGGTGAGATCTTTGAAAATTGAAACACAACTGTCATTTTCTAGGATCGTGAAGCTGGGCTCGTAAATTTAGTTGATTCTTGAAATTGGATCACTTTTACATTAAATGAAAGATTGAATTGAGCTACAGTACTTTTGAGACCTCAGGATTTAAGGTGATATTATTCAATTGAGTTCAAGTTTTCCATGCATCTTTATTTTCCATAACATTATCAAACCATGAACTAGGAGGGCGAAAATGAAAAAAAAACCTTTATAATATGGACCACCCTGCAATCGTACATTCCCCACAAACATTTTGGTAAAGGAACAGCATCCCCTTCTGGGGTGGCCGAGGATGTCACTCTCTTAGAAGCGCATGCGCTAAGGGTGGTTAGTGGGTTGGCAGGGGACGGTTAGACAGAGATCGCTTGTACAAGGGAGAGGCTCTTGTAGGAAAAAGGGACGGAATGAAACGGGAAAGAGGGGATTCCCGCAACAGCCTAGCTTAAGCCACTCAGTGTTCGCTCGAACGCGGTTTTAACCGTATCGTTCTATGCGTTCCACTTCGTCGTGATGGGAGCATTTAACGCAGGTAGAATTCACGAGTTTCCTCGGTAGCCCATTTCCTCTACATTATTTTATCCCCCTTCAAATCCATCCAATAGGGTGACCCAACGCTTCATGCTCATAAAAAAGTGAATTCCAAATTTTTTAAATTCCATCTAAAGAAAATTTTGAAAAGTGCAAATACTACAAATTGACGGAGAAGGATGATGTTTGGGAGGGTGGAAGTACCGGTTATAGTGTGACAAGTGGGGTTCAGTGTGGCGAGTGTTGTGTGTAAACAAACGACTTCTTTTGACATATTGGTTTATTGGTCCATCAAAATTAGTGAAAGTTATGATTGATACCAGTTTCGAAACTTAGGGAAAGGAAGGATACATGATTACATGAGTAGATATGACGCCAAGTAAATAAGGTTATATTGATAGATAACTTAAAATCATAACTGAAAGAGAGCACTAAATTATTATCGTCAAAGACACAATTAACGAAGGCAAATAAAAAGGAAAACAAAAGAAGCTTAGGCATGATCTATTGATCATTATAAAAGAATCATTTGCACAAGCAATATAATAACCCGATAGCCCAAGCAGAAGATGTTACTGTGAAGATGATCAGATAATCAGTTTATCAACAAATTGAAAATGTCCGGGAATTATTCAGTCTCGTGCGAGGCGGGTTTGGTGGTTCCTTTATGGCACCCCACCGATAATCTGAGCATGGTGGACTTAGTCTTCCGCGGCACGGTCTACTTCCTAATTTTGATGTATCTTTTTATCGGAGTCTCGATAGTGAGCGACAGGTTCATGGCAGCTATCGAGGTAATCACCTCCAAGGAAAAAGAATTGGTCGTCCGGAGACAAGGTCGAGAACCTCAGATAATTGTCGTGAGGGTGTGGAACGAGACAGTAGCGAATCTTACCCTGATGGCGCTGGGGAGCAGCGCCCCAGAGATCCTTCTCTCGATCATAGAGATCTATGCCAAAAATTTTGAGGCTGGTGAATTAGGGCCAGGAACCATAGTAGGTTCAGCAGCCTACAATCTTTTCGTCATAATAGCCCTTTGCGTCTTTGTGATTCCCTCCAATGAGAGCAGAAAGATCAAGCATCTTCGAGTCTTTTTTGTCACAGCCACCTGGAGCATCTTCGCCTACGTTTGGCTTTATATGATCCTAGCAGTTTTTAGTCCAGGTATCCTGGAGGTCTGGGAGGGGATTTTGACCTTTTTATTCTTCCCGGCTACTGTCTTGACTGCCTATGTTGCTGATCGGAGGATGCTAATTTACAAATATCTGCACAAAGATTACAGGATGAACAAGAGGGGTGTGATTGTGGAAGTGGAGGCTGGAGACTCTGATGGAGGAGTAGAGTTGGAAATAAAAGCCCAGCATGATGGAGTACAGGGAGTTGTGGATAGATTTGCTGATGTTGATACTCAGGAGGCTAAGGAGTTTGAGCAAACTAGGAAGGATTATATTCATACGTTGCGAGAGTTGAGGAAAAAGAATCCACAGTTGAGTCTGGAGCAACTAGAGGTGATGGCTCATGAAGAGGTTTTGGGAAAGGGACCTAAAAGCAGAGCTTTTTATAGGGTCCAGGCTACAAGGAAAATGGTTGGTGCTGGGAGTTTAAGTAGGAAGATTAGTGAAAGGGCCCAGAGTGATTTGAGTGAGGTGAAGGCGGAATTGCAGAGGGCTGAGGCTGAGAGTGTTGATATTGATAATGTGAATGCTCAGAGGGTGTATTTTGAACCTGGGCATTATACGGTTATGGAAAATGTAGGGACCTTTGAGGTTGGAGTCAGCAGGATTGGGGGAGATATTAATCATTCTTGTTCTGTGGATTATTACACTGAGGATGGGTCAGCTGAGGCTGGGTCTGATTATGTACCTGCTAAGGGGACGTTGAACTTTGAACCTGGAGAGACGAAGAAGACTATCAAGTTGTCGGTTATTGATGATGATGTCTTTGAAGAGGATGAGCATTTTTATGTCAGGTGAGGAGTGTGATGGTTTTTGTGAGGGTTTTCATTGCTGGTAATAAAAATAAATACGTGATAGAAAACTAGAGGAAGCTGAATCGAAAAAATATAAATAAGAGTATATATATTAGGGTGGTCCAATTTTTTTTAAATTTTTTGAAAACTTTTTTGAAATCCACAACCAAATAAATGCATTCAAAAAGAATAATAATATTTAGAGGTTCCGCAAACCCCATGACCTTTACACGTATTTCCCATAAGAAAAAATACATTTTTGTAAATTTGATTCACAATCGTCAATATTAGGTGATTCTAGTTGAAACTCAACATTTCTTTTCACAATTAGCCTTAATTATGATCTTTTTGCGGTTTTTTCTGCAATTTTCAACTTTTTCTCCACTTTGTACTTAGAGAAGGTAATAATTAATGCAATTTAGCTACCATAATTGTTTGAACGAATTATCATTATTGTTTATAACTATCTTCCCCTATATTAATGCTAGATCATTTTTTATAACTGCCTTTTCTTATGGTAATGCTAGACAGTTGTGATTTTTTTTAATCTACAGTTTTGCTTTTACTTTTTAGTTATGAAGAAATAATAAATGAACAATAACAAGAATCATTTTTTAAACAGTATTGCATTTTTTTACGTGGATTATTTTTACTCTTTTACCAATGTTTAAAAAGTATTAATTCGAAAAAGGCTATTCTACAGTAGAGATAAAAACAAAGAATGGAATAATTAGAAGTAGGTGTGAGGAGTAGGTCTGTGAATGACTTGTAAAAATTTGTTTTAAATTACAACACGAAGTTTATTGTAAATATATATATATATATATTAAAAAGGTCCAAATGAAATGATTAATTGATTATAAAATCTTCGCGTTATGTTGACACATGTAGTAAATATTGTTTGTGACTTTCGTCTCTAGTAAGAAAGGAATTAATGTCAGATATCAATTTGACATATATCTGTTTTATCTCAAGAAAATATGAACATATGAACAATAATGTTTGTTAATTTGCATTAATTATTACCTCACTAAGTGAAAAGGGGACAAAAAGTTAAAAATTTCAGAAAAACCGCAACTATCTGGCATTAATATAGGAGAAGATAATTATAAAAAATAATAAATTGTTTACGCAATTATATTTTCTGAATTATATTAATTATTACTTTACTTTAAATACAAAGCGGACAAAAATTTATAAGCAATAATAATTTGTTCAAACAATTCTGTTTGCCAATTGCATTAATTATTACCTCACAATAATTGAAAAGTGGAAAATTACAGAAAGCACTGCAACTTTGCACCATTATTCAAAGATCATATTATTAAAAATAATACTAAATTGTTTAAACAACTATGTTTTTTCATTTGTATTTTATTTTTAAACAAATCATAATTAGCGCCAAAAACTCACAAAAACCCAATTCTTCTTTCATGGGCTTTTTTTCGGGACCCTATAAAACAAACATATGGGGGTGATATTTGAAAAATAAGTTTTGATTCGTATTCCATGGCCAATTGTAGAGAGAAATGTTGAGTTTCACCTAGGTCATAGACTCACCTAATATTGACGGTTCTGAATAAAAAAATTTTTAAATAGTATTTATAGGAAATACGTATTCATTCACGGGGTTTGCGAAACATATGAATATGATTTAAAAAAAAACGCATTTTTTTATTCGAACAAATTTCCGGGCGATATGCATGACATTTTTTTTTTAATTCCAATGCATTTTTGGACCACATATGAATTAAGAATGTAAAATTTCATAAAGGAAATTGATTGTATCACATAAAAAAAAATTAATTCAAAGGGAGCACTTCGTAAGATAGGAAATTATAATTAAATTTGTATATGAAATGTGTGAAGTAGATTTAAGGTTAGAAGTTCGATGAAAATATTATAAATAACGATCAGTAGGAAATTAAACAAATATACCCACCTGTGATTTTCGCTATAATATCATCTTCAATACATGTGTTCCTTTCTAACTGACTTATTTATCTCACATCTTGAGATCTTTATTTATGAATAGAGACTAGAAAATGTAAACAAACAGACCCACCTGATCCACGCGCAGGCGCAAATGTAAGCAGTTGTATGCTCTCGTATGTACCGCACGGGAATGACGCCAGAAAAGTCACGAAATAATAATTTAATAAGCTAGTAAGTAATGATTGTTTTTCTACACCGAAACTGGTTTTTAACATACGGATGGTAAGAACATTTTTTTTGTAAAAATGCACTTTTCAGTCTTAATATCGGCTACAATATTTATTAGAAAAAATACGGATTGTAGTGATAATTAAAATTAAACTCAACTGCCAATACTGGGCTGGCCTCGGTGTGGGTGGCCCAGAATCGGATACGTTTTTCATATCAACACTGAGGTCCGCATATGTGGCCTCTGAACTTGGAACCTCTGACCTTGGAGTCAAGCGTGAAGCCGGCCGAAGATCGAGCGGCGCAGAATCGGGCGTTGAGTGTACAAAAATCGAGAGACAGACTAAGGTTTTTACAATATTAATTATTAATATTTGGCTGGACGAATGTGCATAAATTAAACTTTTGTTTCTTTAAAGTTTACAAACTTGATACGTTAAGCGTTTTTAAGGTTTCTGTCAGAAACAAAGGAGAAAATCAGTAAATAGCAACAGAAATTTAAGAAAAGAAATTGACCATTTTATAGATCAAATTTGTCCGATCTAAGTCAAACTTATGCAAAGTGTTGTGCTATTGGATAGTAGTTTATGGCGATAAGAAAAATGTCTAGTTCATCTTCGAAATGGGTTTTCACACCCTAACCATTGATTATAGGTATTTTTTTTAAATAAATATTTGACCTTTAAAAATTGATTTCAAAAACATTTGTGACTTTTTTGGAAAAAGGCATCTTTTCGTTCAAAAAAATTGGGATTTTTATTTATGAAAATAAGCAATAAGTGGTTTAAAAAAATATATAATCTGTTTTGTCTACTACAATTTCTATAGGTATTTTACGTTTTTTTTCGTCGGTTATAACCCTTTTTTGAAAAAATAAATATGTAACCAAAAATGAAAGTCAAAAATAGATTGGACTTTTTTCATAAAAGGACGCTTCTTGAAGATTTTTTTGTGCTATAAAGAAAGATTGGATATTTTGCTTTAAGTAACTTGAGATTACAAAGTAAAGTTCAGTTTTTTACTACGGGACTATTTATTAAACAGTTACAACGGATTATTTATGTCCTGCACGTTGGTCCTCTGATTGTGAATTAAACCGAATAAATCAACACCTGAAGAAATTCGCCGTCACGAATTGGAGCGAATCCGAGAGTAGCTTTCAAATAAGAATTGACCAGTTTTGAACAGTATTCTGGACAAACAGAAATTTCAAAGCGTCCTTCTATAAAAAAAGTCAAAATTATTTTTTACTCTAATTTTTAAAGGTCAAATATTTATTCACAAAAATGGTTACGACCAATGAAAAAGGCGTGAAAAAAACAATCGAAATTGGAGTAGACAATATTTTTTGCTTGCTATTAGAAGAGTTAAAAATCAGTTACAACTGTACCTCGGCTTTTGATGCAATTTGTACCTTATTAATTATAACCTTGTATATATTTAAAATTGCATGAATAAATATCTTTATTATTATTATTTTCACAAATAAAAATCCCACTTGCCAAATTTGGTTTTGACTTTTATGTTTTAAATACAAATATTTATTTTTAAAAAAGCGTATGAAACTCGTGAAATCCCCGATTGAAACAGTATTGAACGATTTTTTTTGGCACCATTAAAAGAGTTCAAAATCGAGGAAATAGACGATATGCAAGAAAATCCCAACATTTTCACCCCCTCCTGCTAGGTAAATTTGTATTCAAATGAAACAATTTCCCCCCACAAACTACTATTTAATAGAATAAAATGTTTCCCAAGTTTGAATAAGATCGAACAGCTTTAATTTTATGAGTGGGTACACTTGAAGAATAATGCCCCATATAGATAATGAATGCATCTATTAGATGTACAATATATTTCTTAAACATTTTATTCTTACTTGCCTCAATCAATAAAGTCATGTTGAATATATGGTTATGGTTATAGTTTCAGTATAGTATAGTTTCAAGTTTCACGCATTGAGAATTGAAGAATTTTCTCTTAAATTGTGTCATCATATCATTGAGCATGTAAAAGTCATCTCATTTGCAGCTGTCGATATTAAAAAATCTAAAATTTTATTAAATCAAAATAATCCAAAAACTGAATAGACGCGTAAGACGATGCATAATTTCAATAACTAAAAGTTAATAATTGAAATAATGAAAGTTTAGAGAAAAATAATAATACCAGGTCAAATCTTCTAGCCTTGAAATTGTTAAGTTCTTTTTTAGTTTCGTAAAGTTCCAATCGTTTACGTTTGAACTTTCCAATAATGTAAGCCTAATAAAGTTTTCAATTTTAAAGCCTGAAGTTGGAATGTGTTCCATTCCGTTCACTTGAATGCCATGAAATTACTATTTTTAAATTTCGAATTCTTTATATTTGTGAAAACTTACAGAATAGAGTTTGAAATTCTTAATTTGTAAAGCTACTGTTCCAAACGTGGAATTTTACAATTGAGCTTGATGCTAAAAATTTATTCTTTTCGCCTTTAAAATAATTGTGGAATTTTTAAAGTTTAACGTTCACAATTTTCATTTTTACTGCAAATTTAATTTGTAGCTGTTTATTTTAAATACTAAAATTTTTAATGATATAACCTTATATGAGCTAACTCAAATATACAGTTGTAAAATAATAAACGTTGGAATGGTAAATTATTGCTAAATTATGACTCATGGATTTTAAAATGATAATATTTGAAACTTATTTTTTTTCTTATCACATTGAGAATTAAGGCAATATTATAATCTACACTCTGTAATAATCGAAGCAAATCAAAATTTGTATAACTTTTATAAGTTACGATTATTCAGTCTTTTTATTAACCTAAATTTATTTTCCATACTTTCAATTTTATGGAGTATCCTAATTTTAAAGTGACCAATATTGAACATTTAACTTGGAATTTGCTCATTTTTAAGACACAAACTTAAAAAAAATATCAGTTTTAAATACTCTTTAAGTGACTTCAAATTTTGTAATTTCGAAAGCTATGTACCAAGTAAAAAAAAGTTCCAATGGAATCCCGCAAGATCCCAAATATGTCCAAATGTGAAAAAAGTACTGGAAAAGTTTCATTTTATTTATTTATTTAAAATATTTACAATTACTCTTATATTCCAGAAAGGTCCTGCTGATATATGACTAAAGTAGCAAAACAATTTAAAAAAATGTCTGTTTTAGCAGAACTTTTCTGGTACATAAACCGGACGCACCTACAGTAATTCTTTCCTAATTTGCACTTATCAATTTAAAGGAAAATTTGTTCTTAGTACTGATTTGTCCAATACTTCGAAATCCTAAAAGCATACCAATAGGGATTTTTACAAGGGCTGGAATTGAAAAACCTTAATTTTGTCAGCTTTTATTTTGTAATTGCTTTGTCTGAAACATTGCAAAATTTGTATCGTACAGTTTTTAATAAATAATACTTGAAATGTCTTCATTTTAATGTAATAAAATTGAGAATGTTAGAATGTGGAACTACTCAAACTTCTGCATTGGACTTAAACAAATAAAAAACTTTACTATATCTTGAAACTTTTTTATTGAAAAACTGATGGTTTAATATATTGAACTCTGGGTAGAATCCTTAAAAGGTTTTGACTTTTTGGAACTAGTATTCAAAACCCAAAGTCATCACTTTGAACTTCTGTTTTATCTTTAACCTTTATCCACATTGAAACGTTCCAATGCGTAGCTTCCATGAATCTCTTGTTTGTTCGTTTGTTTGTTAGCAACTAAATTGTAGAACATTTCGACTCCAATGTGGTTTCCCCTTTCAGTAGTGTATTCTATGCATAGTGTACGGGTCAACGATCAGTAACCACTAACATGTAATTGACTCCTCTGGTCGTCAGATCCATTTATGCAAGGCTAGTTTAATTATTTCATTGTTCAAAAACTTGTGTGTATTATTCAAATTATTCATTAATTGTCAGCATATGTATAATCTGTATAAGCTTTTGCAATAACGAAGGATCAATTGCTATTTGAAACTTCTAATTATAGTCGATACAAACACTTGTGAAATTATTATACTACGAAATAATGACATACCGAGGGGCTAATTGTTCATTATAGAAAATCATTATATAGAAAAATATGATAGAATAATCAGCCTAATAATTAATAATCGTGTGTACTAAAGGGCATTGTGTGTTCACTGTTTAAATAAACAAATAATAAAAAAATTACACACAGAAATCTGTGAATCCCCTCGATATCTTTAAAATCTCTTAAAATTTAATTGAAATCCATATGAAAACCTTTTGGAATCTCTTGATATCCCTTAATAGCTTTGAAAGTATTTTTAAATCCATTTAAATCTTTGAAATCTCTCAACATTTGTTGGAATCCATCAAAATTTGTAAAATCCCCAGAAATCTTTAAAATAATTGGAGATCCTATAAATATTTATCTACTTTCCTTAAATGTTTGAAATTCCTTGAAATAAAATTTAATTTATACCGCAAATTATAAAAAGTTAAAACTCTTGAATATAATGTATATGTAATATAGATGACAATGAAAACTTTCAGCTTCCGATGGGGCATATTTAGAATAAAGTAAGTTCTTATTTTGTTAAAAAAGGGGGTTTTTGAAATAATTTTTGCCTAACGTCACATGCAAGGACCCAAATCTCTTGAACACCGATCTGTTAAAATGAACCACTGAATAATTATATAAAAAATGTGTATATATATATGAATAATAATAATAATACCAATAATATAATAATTAGCATTAAAAAATTGCATGAGCATGCAAAATATTGCATGGAATTCCATGAGATTGCGGAGAGAGATTGCAGGAGTAATTAACCCCTTGTGACATACATAACATTGTTAATTACACAGAACTTATGATATCTACTCTTATTATTTATAATCATCATACCTTCATAATATTATTAATTCCAACATTAAATGGGTGAAAATTAAAAATACCGTTTCTCGGGATTATTATACGCTTGTGTTTGCAGGAATAATATTGTCTTAATTGCTGGGTTTTATTAAACGTAGTTTCTTCAATTATATCCTATGTGCTAATTATATTTACTTTACTCCGTATCAAAATAAATTCGATTAAATATCAGTAAATGTCAGTCGATAGCATGTCCCCGACTACCTTTTTTAAATTTATGCACGGTGAAAAAAATATCTTACATCCTAGAAAATTTAGGGGAAAATGGGGCATGGTGCCAGTGCGGGGCGCGGTGACGTTTGCAAATAATGCTCGTGTTTCTTGATTTTCATATTAGTTTTGCCACATAAAATAGCTTTCTTGAGTACCAAAGAAAGCTATTTCACGTAAAGAACTAATATAAAAATGTACAAACACGAGCATTAGTTGCAAGAGTCACCATGCCCCGCACGACACCATACCCCACTTTCCCCTACTTGATTCAAAGAAATGGTCGTACTGAATACGTCCTATAAAACATTTCTTCAATACAAAGAAATGCTTTCCCGGGTCGAAATGTTAGCCCTATTTAGTTCCTGCATAATTCCAAATAGAACCTACTTTAGCACTGCCTAACCCGCCATCTCCTCTTTTGAACCCCTTTGGACGTACTTTAGCCTTATTTAGAACCTCTGAAAATTCTGATACTAATATTCTCAAGTCTTACATAAGACTTGCAAATTCTGTGTGAAGTTTAGGCATTTAAATGAGAACACTTTGAGTACTGTATAATCCGCGAGGCCCTTTTTTATTCTCTCAGGACCTATGTAGTTATTCTGTATTTATATGTGATTTAATTTGAATTATTTAATTTGTTAATACATACTAAAAATACTTACGGATAATAAGGTAGAGTAATGCTAATTTTTTGACGTTAATAATATCACTTCTGGAAAACATTCTTGAATATTATTTCCTCTTCTTCTTATTGGTCGAAATAAAAAATTTTAATATTTTAAATCAGAAGAGACTGGAAATTGTTGAGAGATGAGCTATTTCTTCCTTTGGATCGGAAAAATAAAAAATGAATCAAGCAAAATAATAATGTGTCTTGCCATTAAACATTTCACCATTTAGTTTTCTTTCAAGTACCTGCGACTACTAAAATCCGAAACTGTTTATTATTTCAAGAATTTTTAGAAATAAAAAAAAAAGACCAAAATGTATTGCCTATTTTTCTGCAATATCTTATTTTATAATTGAGAAAATAAATTTTTCTTTATATTAACCAATTAACTGGTAATGACGCATATATGCGCAGAAAAAGTCCGTGACAAAACTGTTAATGACGCATATATGCGCACTTAGAATAACTGCTGATCACTGATCCGGCATCAAAATTGAACAATTCGAAATAGCTGATAATATAGTAGAATAGTCATCAGCGACTTAAAAAACTCTTTAGTACTGCCTTTCATTCAAGCCACGTGATTTTTGCATTTTAGTCCGCCATATTGGATCCGCCATTTCGAATTTATCAATTTCGATCCCGAATTCGTCATCAGCGACCTAAGAAACCCACAGGAAATGAACTTTCATCATGAATACAGAATTATTTGCTTCTATCAGTTTTGGCACGTCACGTCGATATTCTGCCTACCAGTTAACTGGTTAATACATTCAAAGTAATATGAATATGAAATATTTTTTCAATTAAAAATAAACAAATGAGGTAGCGAAGAGTTGAGTATGATGGCGCACAGTGCGGCGAAACGTTAAAATATGTCCTAAAACAATCTAAAGCCGACAATTCTAAATCGAATTTGATATTTTTTATTCAAAATTCAGAAATAAATTGTTTTTATTGCTCTTCTGTGTTGGCAAATAATGTGAGAAAAATGACAATTTTCACAACTTTTTTTTAACTTTCCTTATACAATCGAAATAAACTCGGGATCAATCTATTGAAGTGTGTAGTAGCATCTAATATTCTAATAGACGAAATTAATACATGAAATATTTTAATTAATTTTGGTAATGTTAACATTATAAAATTATTAAATATGTTGGAAGGACAAAAATTTCTGATAGAACATCACTATTAAATCAATTTAAAGTCGTTTTAGTAAAAGTAGAATGTATTTGTGTGAATATATGTCCAAATAGTGCACCTGTTTATAGCGTTTGCTTATAATTTATTTATAAAAATGAGTTAAGACGTTTTATGACTTAATTTCTTGTATTAGGTGCTACTATACTGATTTTAATTCATTCCGAGTTTATTTTTATTATTTGTGGGAAGATAAAAAAAAGTTGTACAAATTGACATTTTTTTCATTTAGTTGGTAACAAAAAAGTGCAATTAAAAATACATTGAAGAATCGGAACTCAGAATTCTCTTTTGAATATTGTTAAGAGTATTAGAAAAAATAAAGTCAATTAAGAGTCATCGGTTCTAGTGTGTTTTAGAACAAATTTTGACGTTTCGCCCCCCTGTGTGGCGATGTGAGGCACGGTGAATATTATAAATAACGCCCTTGTTTGTGGATGTTTATATTGATTTGTTAAATTAACTGGATCTTTTTGGTTAGAAAAATAGTGCTTAAATGTAATTTATGTTTGAAAATACGTGTCATAAGGAGTAATGATGAAAAAACAGTTTTGGTGGGAACAGATGGAAAAGTCTTTAGCAAAAATTTAGTATTTACAGCATATATTGAAAGACGAAAATTCAAAACATTTGTTTGATGGGCAAAGTATTTTTTAAAGTTTGTGATATCATAAATTGATTGTATAAACTTGATAAATAACTGGGTTTTACCACAGTTGTAGTTATTATACAACATTCCAGTGACAAATGTCACACAAATATTCGAGCTTGAAATAAGAAAATTAAATATGACTCGGGGCACCAACAATTTTTGGCTCGGTACTGGTCGTTTCTCACAAGCGCTGAGAATTTTCTTGGCTGGTATATAAGGACCGCTTCGACCGATATACTAAGCTTGCGACATTCTGCCTTAGTGAAGTGCGTTATATTTAGTAGTGCTAAGTTAATCTATAAAATTAGGTTTATGTGCGCCAAATAAATCAAGAATGCGTTTCGCGTGTGTTAACTGCTTTACAACCTTGTAATTTAAACAAAAGACCATAAATCTTGGTGCTCTGCTTCGCAGTATGACAGGTCCTCCTGAAGCATATTAAAATCTACATTTAGAGGTATAAAAAAGGACTAAAATTTTGACCCGGGGTTTATCTAAATAAAAAGTATGAAATTGTTTTTGCAATTGAATATTTATTTCAGTCAGTCAAATATTAACTAATCAAAGGGACGTAGTTATTGGTTAAAAGGAATAATCTACATTTGTGTTTAAAAATTAGGTATTTCATGTAGATAAATGTGATTTTAAATAAAGAGAATATATCCTTGAGGATATGATTTTTGTTCTCTAAATTATTCTATTTACTGAAGAATTGTAAACATTCATAATATCCCTAAAAACAAATATAACTTTTCGGATAAAAAAGCAAGCTGTTAAATCGGGGCGGTCTCCACACAAACATACTTATTACAAAATTAAATATTTTAAATTTAAACTCAACGCGGCTTAATGCTACATCCTATAACTCTACAGAATATAATAATTTATGCAAATCTAAATAAACTCTAGACTATAAAAGTCTGCACAGGAATACTCTACACAACCGAATTAAATGATTTTTTTAATTATTTATGCTTTAACAACCCTACCCCTCTAAATTCTACGCAGAAAAATTCCACATGCAATAATGCAAAACAATTTGAAAAAAAAATAATGATACGTTTTGAAATGTTTTACATTATTGCGAGATAAAGTTATTTTTTTTAACTAATATATATAGTCATTTTTCTGAAGGTAATTTTGTGTATATTTACTTTTCCAAAGCATACATCATTTTTACTTTATTTAGTATTTATTAGCATGGTTCGAAAATAGACAATCTTTCAATCGAAATGGAACAATATAGAAAAGTTGCTTTTTAGAATTACGGTAAGAATAAAATTACTGCACAATTTATCTGGCCAAGCACAATGGGCATAAAGGAAAAACACTTTTTTTCTCTATTTCTATCTGAGTTTCGAACTGTATTGAAGTTTTTGAGAAAAATAAAGAAATCTGAAAGAAACGGATAAAAAAATATTATTTTTCCAATTTCCAAAATTCACCTAGTGTATGCGTAAGAACATAAATACATGAATTAAAAGATTTCCTTCAAAATTTATAAATTTGTATTACATTTTATTCAGTCTTCTTTACACAAATAATATTAAAGTTACACGCGGTCTTTGAATTTCTATCTACTGATTTTATATTTCCCTAGATGGCTGATTATTAAAAAAAAGTCACAGAACAGAAAATGTGTAGTTTTTCTGAATCAAAACTTTTGTGTCGCATTTTTTCAGTACAATTAGAAGTTCAACATTAAATTGAGGGAAACCAATTTTTGTACCTTTGTGACTCTTGCAATTGGCTATAATTTTGACGCAACAAATTAAAATTAAAATAGTGCAGTGATTATTATCATAACAAACAACTTTTATAAATGATTTCATTTCCAACTAAGAAATTTGTTTGACCTTCCCTAGTATTTGTATTTACAAAAAAAACGTCGACCACAAAATCGCTGATTCGAGCGCATAGGGGTCGTGCATAAATTATGTAAAGTTTTTTTAAATAAAATTTTGAACCACGTGCTTCCCTTTGCTAGGGTCCGTAACTTTTGACCGCACCACCATATCTTACGTAATGTTTGCCTACTAATTTTGTTCGTGAATTTAGTATTTCTTATGAATTAATAAAGTAACTCAAATTTCAACCAAGTCGTTGAATTTTCAACGAAAAAAGATGAATTCTCAACAAAAAGTGTAATAATTTATACTTTATCCAAGAAAATATTTTCATTTTAATTTAAAAATAGTTTAGTTGAACCAAAAAAGGTGAATTTTCAACAAAATAGTTGAATTTTTAACCAAGACGGATTTATTTTCAACCAAACGGTTGCAGTCTTAACCGCAAAACAAGAAATTTCTACCAAAAGAGATCAATTTTAAAATAAAAATAACGAATCTTCAAGAAGAGTTGAATTTTCAACCAAAAATTTTAATTTTCAACTAATAATAAGATTAAATTTATACTAAAAAAATAAAATCTTGGAAAAGTACGTACATTTCCAACCAGAAATGGAATTGTTGAATTTTTAATGAATAAAATTAATTTTTAATAGAGAAAGACGAATTTTCTACAAAAGATTTGAATTTTCTACCAAATTGTTGATTTTTAAGCCAAAAAGACGAATTTCCTACAAAACTGAAGAAATTTCTGCAAAACAATTGAAGTTTTAACCAAAAAGTTGAATTTTAATCAATTTACGATTAAAAAATTAATTTGTAACCAAAAGAACGAATTTTCATGATAGCAGTCAATTTTCAACTGAAGAGATGATTTAAAAAAAATATGAATCTTCAACCCAAAAAATGAATTTTTAAGAGTGCAGTTCAACTGTCAAATCAAAAGGTGAATTTTCAACATAAAAAATGCGAATTTTTAACCCAAAATGTAATAGTTAAATTTTAAACTAATGAAATGAATTTTTAACTAAAATTGTCAATTTTTTGACTAAAGGAATAAATTTATAGCAAAATAGTTTAACTTACGACCAAATAGTTGAATCTTCTACCAAATTGTTGAATTTTCAAGATGAAAATACGAATTTTCTTTAAAAAAATGAATTATCAACTCAAAAATGCGAATCTTCAACAAAATAGTTTAATTTTCAACCAAAAAGGATGACTTCTTAACAAAATTGTTGAATTTTCAACAAAATAATTAATTTGTCAACCAAATAACACAATTTTTAACCAAGAAAGATGGGTTGTTAATCCAAAATTTAATAGTTGAATCTTCAACCGAAAATAATGGACTTTCAACCAAAAATACTTAGATTTTCTTATTCGGTTCTATCAATTCAGTTCGTATTTTAGTGGACAAATAAGAAAAAGGGGTAAGGCTGTGAAGCCTGCGATAAATAAATAGGAATTTCTATCATTTGTGGAATAAATATTTATATTTTGAATAAACATTTATGTTCATTTTTAATCCTTTTAAAATATTAGGTTAGAAAACTTGAAATTTTGCTTAGAAAATAAAGTTAATTTTGCATTTCACACTTTTTGATTTGGGTCTACAACTTTTTAAATTCCAACTACATAATGTCTCTCGACCTACGCAAAATTGTAGACCATGAGGAAATTATAAAGTTTTTAGTTTGTAAAACTAAGTACTTATTGTTATTAACACATTTTATTTTATAAAACTAATTGCATTAATGTTCCACGTTATAGAATCTTAGTAATAAATTTGGAGGAATCGGAGCAAATCTCACAGTATCTTACAAAGGGGGGGTAACAATGTCAGAAAAAGTACCTTACGTCATTTGATGATGACTCCTTATTTGTACTGCATTAAGCACAAGAATGCGTTGACCTACGCCCCCACCCAAAAGACTATGTAATTTATGCCCGGCCCCATAGCTAAAAAAATAGATCAACTCTTTTCTAATTTACGAGGCATATAATTGTTTATTATTATTGATAGTCTTGATACTGGATTTGTCATAAACTGCATACTATAAAAAAGATACTTTTAGTACGATGGAACACGTGCTTGCAGAAATAGGAGGAAGTTCCGACATTTAAAAATAGAACTTAGTATTATCATTGAAATAGATTTAATGGGGGTCAGAGGGTTCGAAACTTTTTAAACCTTTATGTCAAGCTGAATGAAATTTCCTTTTTTAATAATACATATTTTATAATGCTTATATTCTGATCCATATGAAAACATTTACCCTCATTTTTAGTTTTCGGTGCTTTACTTCTCAAAAGTAATTTGTTTTCAAAAAAATCTATTTTGTTACTATTTTCATGTGTTATGAAAAACTTGCAACTTTACTCAAATCTTCTAGTGTCTACTTTAAAAATATATTTGACTCAATCTAATTAGAATTATTTTCGGTCATTCTACAGCAATATTAAATTTACTTCTAAGGTTAATGAATTAAGGACGTACTTCTGAATAGTTATTTGGATTTTTGTTACTTGTTTAGTTTTATCAAATTGCAAATGACTTAGATTTCTCAGATTTCTTTTTATAAAGTTGTAAAAATTAATAAGGGGTCAATTTTCGTTAACCTTATAGCACTTTATAAATATTCGATTTTTTTAGTTTGCCATACATGCATTTCAACGATTCAAGTCTGTTTCGAACAATCATTATTATATTATATTATATCGTTATTTTTCTTCTGAAGCTTTGTCAAATTGCCGGTAAAAAAATAAATTAAGTCTCTTCCCGGGGTTTCTTGCCTCCGAAAATTTCCGGTTTGCCCGGTCTAGCTTATGGGAATGGAGTTTCTTTAAATTGAGAGTTTCATAATCGAAATTGTTGAAATTTGTATGGCTTTAAGGTGAACAAATATTTAAACATCAAATGATTAAAGTTTTAAGATCGTATGCATTCTGGGACTTTGAATTCTAAATTTTATTTTAAAGGCTACTACTTTGAAATTGGTACAATGTTGAATGCGTTATTTTTAAATAGCATTTTAATGTAAATCCCTTCAAATGAAACTTATCAAAATTAGAAAACTTTCAATTAGTGATAAAGTGTAACATAATTAGTTCAAATTACGAATTTGTAATGTTTTATTATTTAATTTTTAATTTTAGAAGCTTATAACTCAGAAAAGTTTTACTCTTAATGATTCAATTTATAGTTTAGTTTTGAATACTTGAATGAAACAGTTTTCAGAGTTGAATCTTTAAACCGGGAAATAACCAAAAATATTAATGTTTTTATTTTTAGTGGCCACCCAGGAATATTTACATATTTGTAATTTGAAGATAATTTTTAGATCCAATCTTTGAGCTAAAATTTATTACGTTGATTGTAACGTATTGAATTACAAACTTTTTTGGAAAAGTACTTTGTTTGAATGTGCGAAAAATTGAAATTACTATATTGTAATTATAAATAGGTCCTTCATAATTTCATAATAATTTATTTATTATTTTGAACTAGTATTAAAAATGATTTTGCCCTCGAACAGAAGAAACTGAACCCTTGCGTAGCGCGATTCATTTTGCTAGTCTTAATATAATATAATACAACCTTGACAATAATTTCTGGCCTGATAAATATTTAAATGAAATAATTTGTCTTCCTCTTTATCTTCAATGACTTAAACTTATTATCCACATTCTTATTACGTTTAATGATGACTTATTCTAACATATCTCACTCAATTTATTAATTATCATCATTTGGAACTTCGAGCACATAGTTCATATCTCTGTTGGAGATTTTAAATTCCAGATTAAGTAGAATATAAGTGCTCGTTCCTAGCTTGATTTTAGTTTTCCATTTTTCTTTATTTCTCTGAAGAATGATATTGTGCTTTTGAAATGGATTTTAATATTTAATATTGAAAAAATTGAAGATTTTGAAACTTGAAAAGTTGAAAATTTAACAGCCGCAATTAAACAATTAAGATTTGGAATTCATAAAATTTATTCATTTTAAATTGAACAGTTCAAAAATTTGAGGCGATCGAAGTTGTACCATTTAAAATTAGAAGCATCGCAATTAGATGCATTCGTAATTGTACTATTTTTAATTGAACTATTGACTTAAATATGCCTTAAATCGAAAAAGTTTTTATTGCGAAACTGGATGAAGTATACAGTACATTTTTTTGAACATTCATATAAAACTAGTTAAAATCGACAGCTCTCAAAGTTGAATATTTTTTTAAAAAGTAGGCATTTATCCATTTTTAATTGAAACGTTTAAGATTGCGACGCATCCTAGAACGGGATTTAAAATAGTTTTTGAGGATTTTGGGGAGGCCCCGGAACGTCGCTCAAACACAAGCAGCTGGTCGCCCTCCCACACCTGGAAAAACATTTTATATCCCGTTCTGCGATGCGATGGTTGAATTTAACCGATTCTGAAGCTTATTCTGAATTGAAGCGTTTGAAATTGAAGAGAATTTTTTTCGCATTCAAAAATTAGAATAATCGATTTAAGTAAAATATTCCGTTTTAAAGCCAAGACTTTAACGAATCGAAAGGACCAATGAAAGTATAGTAAAAGCAATTTAATTCCTCAAAAAGTGATAATCTGTCAGCGGGCAAAGTTTTCATCTCCATGTCGGAAACACATTTTTCAATTATTCAATTCAAAAATAGCAAGTAAGTCACTCATAAAAAAATTCTCCAGAACTTATACTATACAACCCAGACACTTTTTTCCATAATTTAGTTCGTACTGATATCTACCTTTTAGATTAATTTCTCCTATATCTGACACTCTAGTTCTTAGAACTGATAAAATTATTTAAATCTTTCGATTGTAAAATTGTTGACGAATGTTTGACTTATGTGCTTTTCAAATAAAAAACAATAAATAAATATAAGATTAATAAATTATCCAGAAAGGTTTTCAGGAAGGGTCTGTTACGGAGTATACTATCATGAACTTTATTGAAGATATCAAAAAGAAAATAAATAACAGAGAAATTGGTGCAGCGCGTAGTATTTATTAACTTAAAAATGGTATTTAAGACAATCAGTCATGGCATACTATACAAAAAACTATCTAAACTTGGAATGAAGGATAGAGCTCTAAGCCTCTAAACAAATAAAAACATATTTAAGTGCCTGGAAAAAATACGTCTAGGCTGGTAGTAAACAAATAGGAGAATTGATATAAAACCGTCGATGCCCAAGGAATCAGTTCTTATGGTCTTATAGTCTTTACTGACCAGTGTTAAAAAAATCTGGACGAGAAATTAAATAAGAACATCTTAATATATAATTTCACGTTAGTAAACATACCCAAGTGAGAACTCCTTGTAAAAAAATGTGATTAGTCGAGAAACTGAGGAGTATAGATATCTATAAGTCATCATCGATGATAAATTACATTGGAAATGACATTTTGAACAAGTTAGAAAAAAGTACCATACCGTGATCTAGAATAAGTTTTTTTAATTATGCATACTTAAGGCGATATGCAAAGAAGCTTTTTTATAAAGAAGAGTGAATAGTCCATTTCACTTACTAAGAGGCCTTTAATATTCATTTAAACCATTATATTATATATTATTATAATACTCATTTGATTGAGCAGCATCTTTTATATTTTGTATAATTTTACCTTATGATATGCCGTTTTGGAGGAAAATTAATTTTTCGGTAAAAGCAAGTCAATAATAAGAGGATTTCCAAAAAATGTGGCATAGAGGAAACCCTGTTTGAACAGAATGAAAGACTTTTGTTGAGATGGTATGGACATGTCGAGAGAATGAAAGAAGGAAGATGACGAAACAAGTATACCTAGGTAAAGTAAAGGGTAGTGTATGCAAAGGCAGACCGAGGAAAGAATGGTGGGAATTTGTAAATGAGACCTCAAGTCGAAAAGATATAAAAAGCCACAGAAAAACAAGAGCTGGCATGAGTAAGTGTATGGACCTAAAGGAAGCTAAAGTTGTATGCCAGGAGAGGAAAGTGTGGCGACAAATATAGTTTATACGAAATATGTGTTGCAGAGTGTCATTGGAGTGAGCGACGCCTGAATGTTAGATGCTAATGAGTCCGTGTGGAAAACTTTACTTGGTATATGTGATTACAGTAAAGAGTATGGATCTTATTATGAAATTATCAGTAAGTTTGCGTATTTGTATGTGATCATGACACTAGATGACTTTGGGTAGCTCTTCACCTGGTGTGATTTTAGATTTATTATTTAAATAAGCAACACGGGAATTCTAGATTAATCTGAGAATCTATACCCCCCCCCCCGCCACTCTTATACCTTCTCGTATACTTCCCATTCTAAATCTTCTCATATGAACTACTTGATCTCCTACAGTATAACTAGGCTAGAAAGGAGTGAGCCACGTTTATCCCGAAAGGGATTTGGCTTTATGGTATAATAAAAAAGTTCTATCTTAGCCTCTTATCACCGTATTTATTCTTATCACCCAAATCTTCTTTTTTTCAGTATCTCTTATCCCATACAATTTTAATTATGCTCATTGCATCAAATTTTAATTATCAGTTAAATGCAAGAAATATTAGTATTGTTTTTAAATAAATAAAAAATAATCCACATCTGTGGTGCATGTAAAAAGTTTCGAATAAATTTTTCTGTTGCGTTTGTTTAGGGTCTAGTAAATGCGGTCTAAGGAATTCGGAAACGTCTTTCCTCATCCCATTTCTTCTATACTCATCGTAATACTTATTTTCAGCCTACACTGTCTTCATTCTGTTCCGTCTTTAGCTAATTCAATACTTTTTTGTTCTATTTGTCTGTGACTTTGTGCTAGTATATTTTGGTGTAGTTTCAGTTGTGTCAAAATCAATTTGTTTACATGTATGCCATTTCATAAACCTTGAATTTATTTTTTATCAATGTATGTTAATATCTTTAACATCCCAGTAACCTAATGATTTACCCTTTTTTGTTTTCATCTCGTAAAATGTAGGTGAAATTTTAGCTTCAATAATGAATGGTCCTTCAAAATTTGTATTCAACTTTTTAACTATTCCTTTCCCTTTATTGGATAAGGTTTTATCACTGCTTAAAACTTGTTCGCCAATTTCAAATCTCATCTGTCTAGGCCTTAAATTATAATATTTTTACCTTGTTTCGTTTGCTGTGTCTAAATTTTTAGCCACTTGTTCCATAATTTATTTTTAATTTTCGCATCCTATTTGCCCATTTTGCTGACTCTTGAAATTTGTGAAAATTCTCTTCCTAAATTTAAAAAAGGTGGTGTAAAACCCGTCGAAGATTGTTCACTGGTATTCAACGCAAATTGTAAATCTTCTATATCCTCATCCCATAATATGTGCTCTTTTTCTGAATATGCCTTTATTGGCGTTTTGAATGACCTATTCCATCTTTGTGTTAGATTTGCTTGTGCATGATATTTAGGAGTTTTGAAGTGTCTAATACCAACTGTTTTAGCTGAGTTAATAATTTATTTATTCACATATTCTTTCTCATTATCTGACAACAAAATTCTAGGTCTTCCCCATTTTGAAATTATGCATTTGTTAAATTCTTTTCCAATTGTTGATGCTAATTTATTTTTAACAGCTATTATTTCTACTAATTTAGTAAACTGTCCATGGTTCCTCAATTATTATTTTTTCCATAAAAACTATCTGATTATTTACTTTCGGCTTAATTCTTTGACAAATGTCCGGGTCAAAAATAATTGTCAGAAATGTTTTTAGATGTTTCTTCCATGCCTAAATGTTCTCCTTGTTTATTGTCGCAGTTTTCAATTAAAACTTTTTCTCGTGATTCTTTTCGTATTGTACATTTCCACGGGTTTCTGTCTAAAACTAAACTTGATTTCAAAGGGTCGAGTTCATAGAATTATTTAAACAACTACAATGTTTATAACAATTTTTGACGTTTTGGATTGTTTAATGTAAAATAATGTAAACTAACACTATACTAAATGAAGATAACGCTATTGTCAACTTCAATGAACCACTCATAGTAAAGAAATCATTAAACATTGTTTTTATCCCCTCCACCATAACTGCATACCGAAAAAGCCTTTGCATATGGATTTCAATATTCCGACGTATAGCTAGAACAAACTAATAGTCCCAGAGAGAAAAAATTCAAGGGTGTCCTTGGATGCGTCTCGGCCATATCTCTAGAAGTTTTTTTAATCATGCAAAAAATATTATTTAAACAATTATATTGTTTATAATATTTATCATTTGTTTATATTGACTTCCAAATTTTCTATAACAATTCTATTGCTTAGAAATTATTTTTCTGCATAATTCGAAATCTCTTGGAGATATGGCTGCGACGAATCCGGATATGTTTTCGGTTTTTTCATAGGGCAATTAGTTTCGTTTGAAAAAATTCCCCAATTTTCAATTCTATATATATAACCAAATTCAGCGTCGTTCCTCGTCTTGTATCACTAGCATCGGTTTCAAGTTGAAATTAACTTCCAAAGTCAGGGCATGCTAAAATTGGTGCTGTTGTTAATACATGTTTAATTCTCGTCAATGACTACTCCTGTTTTTCTGTAAATTTTAGAATAAATTTCAGAATAAATTTCCTATATCATGATGCCATTTCTATTATTATTTGTATTTGATTGACTATTTTTGTACTTGGAAAATCCGAAATAGGTTCAATTTTATCTTCGTCTACCTGTAATACTTTTTCATTTACGATAAAACCTGAACATTTAACTTCAGCACATCCGAATTTGCATTTATCGGGACGTATAGTCAAATTTGCATGATTTAATTTATCTGTAACAACTTCTGAAAATCCATAATTTCAATTAAATTTGTTGTATTTATTATTTTGTCATCAAGGTAGCAAAATAAATTTGGTTTCATATCAGATATTATTAAGCAAAAAATCGCAAATTTTATCAATGAAATTTCTTTTAAAGTATTCCGAGTCATCGCGTTTGCTCTTTAAGAATCTTTTAAAATTTATCGGTTGGTCGAATAATTTGGTTTCATCGACATTGCATCAAAATTTTAATATATATATATACATACTAATATCTTTGTTTTATGGGATCATAACCTTAAACATCTACCGAGAGTTCATCTAAATTTATAGGTTTTAATCCTAATCCTGGCTCTTTAATTTTTCTCTTAATGAAATTTTGTAATTGCACTTGTTGGGCTACATTCAATTCTATAATTCCTTCGCTAGTTTCCTGCTAAAATTCTACATTTTTCTTCCTTTCTACTTTCACTTGTGGGATACTGTTATTTATCACCGCATTATTTCTAAAATTATGCCAATAACTTAATCTGATTGCATATAATTTTTCTATCATTGAATCATGCTTTTCTTATATTTTATCATTCCTATTCTTTAACTCAGAAACATTTTTCTCTTTATCACATTTTAATTCACCTTTAATTTCTTTTCCAAACGTGCGATCTTTATTTTTAGCTGGTAAATTTCTATTGATTTCATATTCACTCTTTGTTTAATGTGTATCCTTATTTTTTTACCTATCCTCTCTGTTTCTGTTCTGACTGGATTGCCAGTGTTGCATCGCTCGCATTATATGGTTTGTTGATGGGCATGAGTCTCTAGCATTACCTATAAGGAGAACTATTATGGTTAATTCCTGGACATTTGCGAACATTAACTTCTCATTTATTGACTTCTTGATTTAATAATCTACGTTCTTTACTGTCTCGACAAAATGTTGTCTTATGTATGAGTGTGTTGGTCCCATGTCAACTAATACTCTGTGACTATGATTTTATAGCTTCACAAGTAAATGAAATCGTGTTTCGTGCGAATTTTTTGAATCTGTGTCTAGATATTCTGGCGGTATTTGCGTTTACCTGATCTATTTTATACCAACAATCGTGTTGAAAATGGCGTTCTTCCCGCATGTAGCATGTGGTGGGTTGTCGCGATCTATAATTTGAATTTTGATAATTAAAGTTAGTATCCGCCGTGTCCTAAACTCTTGGATCCTCTTCTCCTCCCCTTTGTTTCTCATTATTCTTTTATTCTTATCATTGTTCTTATTTTGGATTTATTCTTTGACTTATTATCTTTGTTTTTGCCTAATTAACTATTTTTTCCGCGTTGTATAAAAGCGCTGGTATTTGCAGAGAATTTTTAAGTTATCGTGACTGTGTGTCTCCTAACAGCTGATTAATTACACTTGATAACTGAACAGCTGGGTTCTGATTTCTAAAAGTACTATTGTTTGAAAATCTTGGATTTCCTATGAATCTCGAGTTATTTTTGAAACTAGAATTATTATTTTGAAATCTAGGATTTCAATTTGGAAATCTTGGTATTGTGGTCTATATTGCTGATTTTGATTTGAAGGTCTAAACTATCATTGTTTTTGTTACTCATTCTTATTCTGATTTTCGTTAATTGTTGGGCTCTAATTTTGTTTTTGCTAATTCTGTTTCCAATTCTCGTCCTATAATTTATAATTCTGTAAAACTCGAAAAGGCATTTCTAGAAATATAACCTTAATTCAATCTCTAAATTCTTATAAGTTTTTCATAATTCTTCGACGTGGCAACACATTTTCAAATAAGTGCTTCATTAATCTTATGCATGCGTGAATGTCCTGACATTTAAATATCCTTCTTCAAAATCATCAATAAACTGATATACATTTTGCTAATCTTATCTACCTACTTGAAACCGGCTTAATGCTTCTTCCTAAAAAACCGCACATAAATGTTCCAAAATATCTATTTCGCTTATTATGCATCCTCTTTTGAATCTTAATAAACTAGTCAAAAAATGACTAGGACTATTTCCCGTATTGTTTTCAAATTAATTGGCCAATTTGACATGATATGGAATAGTGTTTAAATCTTTCTAAAAGGAAATAAAGTTGCTGGAATTTCTTGTGAGTTATGCTCTGTTCTATCCTCTCTTCGTATCCCATTTACTCTTTCGCTATTCGTTCTATTTTATGTTTCAGTTTCGTATTGAGGCGCATTTGATTTTATTATAATTGATTGCTTCTGCACTGGTATGGTATCGGAAACTCCGAGAATCCGTCCCCTTGACCCTAAGCCTACGTTTGTGATTTTTAACCTTGAACTCGCTAACGCGTGTCCCTGTTCATTTAAATCTAACTGGATTTTCCAAATTATTGTATTTTGTAAATTTCGAGACTTATTACTTCGATTTGTAAGATATTGTGTAGTTCTATTTAAATTTTTCATCTATTTCTTTCACCTAATTGTCTCACCTCATATACAAGTTCTTTCATTTTCATTTTATCGCTTCTATTTTCCTCATAATTAACTAATTCCTGTGCACCGCTTAAAAATTCGGCGTTGCTTTCTAAAAAGGAATCAATTTCGAACGTTCTGTTATCAATTCTCTCTTTTTGACTTTCTTTTCTTTCTATTTCTTTACGAAATTTTTCGCGTCCTGATCTAGCTCTCTCTATGCGCTCTTTTTCTATTCTGCTTCTTCCCTTTCTTAGAGTTCCCTCTCGCTCTAAAAGAACTGATTTTTAATTGTTCTTTGTCTCTTTCTAATCTTTCGAGTTCTTTTCTCTTTGCTTCAATATTGGGAGACAGTATGCTAATCGCTTGAATGTGTGACGTACGGTCTTTTGTGTATATGTGTTTGGCGTGCTTGCCATCGTACCTTCTATATGAAGTTTTTTTTATGAAGGCTCAGGATTAAATCTTGCAGAACGACTTCAGGTCCGATTTTTTAATTTCACTCTGTGAAATTTATTACTTAAACAAATAGAATGTCAAAATTGGACATTTTACTAATATTATTGGTTTTCCCCGAAGAAAAGACTTAAAAGAAGTCGCTATCCATCAGAATTTCCGCAAAAACACTTCAGGAACATAAATATTCAGTTTAAGATTTGAGTCAATTGTTATGAATAATCTATGTGAATAATTATTTTCATAAGGTGCTCAACAGCAAAAAAAATGTTATCTTAAATAAAAATAGCTAAATATTTCGCAGGAGTAGTATTCAGAGTGTAAAATAACCATTAGTTAACAATTACCATTATTATAAATATTCCAATAAACAAATTGTTTTTTTTCGAAGTAAGGTTTTTCTCATCAAACAACTTTCAAATTAATCCTAAATTATAATAAATAGCTGCAAAAAATATAAATATTAAATGCATTCAACTAATCATTACTGAAAACCGCTTATTCAGATGTAAAATTGTTATAGATGACTGTTTATTCAAAACATTAGTAATAACAACAAGAATTGCGAGTTGGTGCCACATTTTCTTCATGAAATATAACCACTGAGAAGGCTGCAACATGATATAGCAGAAAAAATTATTTTTTCTCGATGGAAGACGCTAATTTTTTTTATTTGTTTATAATATTGTTATTGGACATACAAATATTTAGGATTTATACTTTTCTGCAGCTATTCATTTTAATTTAGAAGTAATTTGAAAGTTGTTTGATAAGAAAAACATTACTTCGAGAAAAAAATACAATTTCTTTATTAGAATATTGATAATAATCATAATTGTTAACTGATGGTTATTTTCTATACCAAATACTACTCATGCTAAGTATTGAGGGATTTTTAATCAAGATAAAGTTTTTTGTTGCGGTTCATCACCTTATGAAAATAATTGTTTATAACAATTGGCCTAATTCTGATGGATAGCGAATTCTCTTATGTCTTTCCTTCGGGGAAAACAAATAATATTCGTAAAATGTCCAATTTTGACATTCTATTTGTTCAACTAATAAATTCCACAGAGTGAACTTAAAAAATCTGGCTTGAAGTCGTTTTGCAAGATTTAATTCTGAGCATTACTAAAAAAAATCAAAATCTGTTAAGAATTGTGGACTGCAGTGGATTATGAAAAGTAAATTCCCGATTCTTCACACTGTGCGCCCTTTCTAATTCTCTCCAGACCGTTATAAATGCTAAATTTCCATCTTTTATTATTTTTCTACTTTCGTTTTGAACAGAGTTTCCCTGCTCTCATTCACAAAACTAGCTGAATTCGCCTGTGCGTTTTCCTCTTCAATTTTAATCTCTGGGATTTCTCTATTCTGTCTCTTTCGTTTTCTACGGATTTGCAATTTTTTGTATTTTTTTTAATTTTCCCTGCTCTCAAATTCATGATTAAAATGATTTCTGTTCTATCTAATTCTTCTTAGTTTCCACGGTTTTGATCATGGGTTTCTATTTGTTGGTGATTGTCCGCTAGAGTGTGCGTCTCGGGTTTCCTATTTGGGGGTACACGTGGTCTGACCACGTAGTGGACTCATCCACTGAGGGCAGGTAAAGTGGGAAAACTTTGGGTCACGCCACTTTGAAGAAGATTTTGCGCGCCAATTTCTTCGAACTGATGCCGCTGGGCTTTTCCTATCCACGCAATTTTTGTATGTATTTCCTTCTAGTTTTTTGCAATCTTTTTTATTTTTCAAATTTATTATCCTCATTTTCTAAACTAAAATTTTATCTATTAGTCATTATCGATTGTTTTGTTTATAATTTATATTTTTGCTTTTAAACCTCTCACTTGTGCAATCCGGCTACTCAGAGTACACGCAAGGCATATTTTGTCGGAGTAATTTTTATTTTGTTAAAGGTGGCAGAGCTCACGAGCTGTGAGGAATCTCGCAAGTTAAGGGTTTAGGAGGGGTTTGGATAGTGGAGATAATGGTGAAGTCAGAGATAACTGCAAATGTGCATTAAATTAGGGTTTATTGGACCACTTACAAGGTTGGTGGGACCTTCTGACCACAAGCGATGATGAAGCTCGATGTCGTAGTCCGAGAGCAGGCTGTGAAGATGCCGGGTGGCGTCAGTGTATTTCCTGGTGAACGGAGATGAGATGACACGTTCGGATGTTGTAAACCGTAAGGGGTTGCGAATAGTAGTACAAGACTGACACAGCGGGGCGGTGGTGCGAATTTGGGGACTCATAACTTTATTATTGAATGAAAAAATAAAAATAAAAAAATAAAAACATGAATAACTTATGTACGAAGTCATCAAAGGCTTAATAATTGTTTTTCAAACAGACCTGGGGGTCAATAGATTATGCAATTTATCTAATTTATCGCCCATATAAATAAATATATATTGATTTGCAAGAGACTAATATTGCTAAAAATGTCAAGATTTCACATCGATCAAGGGTTACACTACCGAAACATTCCTATTCTTTGCCGATTGAAGCCCTCAGGGAGAGGAATGAAATCCTTCCTATCAGGTTTTTTTTGAGAACTCATTTTCAATTTATTCATAAATAACCTAAATCCAATGATTCTGGGGCGAATTGCTACAACTAAAATACATTATAAATAAATTCAATAAACGTTTTACATTCACGAATAAAGTTGAAAAAATGCAAGTAGAGGATTTTTTAATACTTATATAATCATACTCAATAGTAACTAAAGAATGTGAAAATAAAATGTAGGTTATATTCATATGTTAGAGCTAATTCTTATTTCTTTCCTTGTCACTATTATTTGTTTGCTTTATTCGATAAAAAATAGTTTAGTAAGCATTTATAGTGTTATTAATATTTATTAAGAATGTTGAGTTGTCTTTCATTCTTGATTTTTTGTTGTTTACCTTAATACATTTATTGACAATTTTTCTTTTTACAAAGTCCTGTATGATCTGACAAAATTCAAGCACTTACTACATCACGTCTAAATCATTGTTTGTGAAAAACTGTGGCGATTCGCTCCGCTTCACGCTATACAAAAATTTAAATGTACCATTTATTCAGAGGGTAATGAGGATAATAATTTAAATTTGATATAATAATATTACAATAGTAATTTGTTTCACGGAGTAAGCAAAAATTCTCAAAATATTTCAACAACTACAGTCATACTGATGCTAGGAATAGTATCAGATGATAGTCTGTAATATAGATCATCACATCTTCTCATTATAACTACACTATCAAAAATGTACTGTAAAATAACAAACATTAAAATATAGCGACTCTATGTGGTATTGTAAAATTGCAATACATTTAAGGTAAAATTGCAATCTTTGCAGTGTATGGTGAAAATGTGTGGCTCACTTATAACCTTGTGAACTGATTTCTATTGTTCTACTGAATGTAACAAATCAGAAATTGACAATGGGAAGAAGTATTTATTTCGAATGATCCATTTCTTCCCCATGAAATAAATACACATTTATTCCAAAAAATGTTGATAACATATTTTTCTTATTTTATTTGTAAAACTATTAATAAGTGAGGAAAAAGTCCCTATTTCATTTCCAATTATTTCTGCATATATACTGGTAGAATTAAAAAAAGTTTATTTTTTTATTTTCTAACTTATTTCGAAATACTCTATACACAATAGAAATATTCCCTAAAAAAACGATAATTTTCCACAAATATTATAAAAACGTGTATTTTTCAATTTTAACAGAAAAACTACCAATAGTTCAGAAAAAATTACCCATTATATTTCGGATTACTTCCCACCTTATACTTTCTAATATTCTATCCGTGCAAGCTGCATTTAAGTTTTTGTCCAGTACATAGTATATTGTGCTATGAGTGGGGAAAATGGTCGATTGTGAACGAGCATATATAATGCAAATAATGGGAAAAAATGAGGAACTTGTTTTGTTTAAATAAGATTTTACAACTATTATGCAAAAACAGCATAATTTCATATGACGAGAAAAAGCATGCTAAATGCATACAAAAATGATGGAGAACTACTTCTCCTCCCCTTATTTCCCCGCACATTTTATCCCCACACTTCTACTTCCTCTCTTCTCACTCCCCCTTACTCCCCCATTTCTCTAACCGCCACCTTATTTCCCCTCACTTCCCCTCCTTTAACTTATTCTACTTTCCCTTCCCTCATTTCCTATACTTCCTGTCGCCTCACTTCTTCACCCTCAATTTCTTCTACTTCCCTTCCCAACCCTTATTTCTCCTCTCCTACCTACCCTACCCTAATAGCCCTCCCCTACTTCCCCTAACCTCCTCCTCCCATTTCCCATCATTTGACCTACTTCCCCTCCCTTCTTTTTGAATTTTCCTAGAAATAATTACTCATAAGAGACTGATAGCAGAAAAATATGACCGTTCCAAGTTCTTTTTCCCCCCGTTATGTAACAATTTTCGTGTCAATTACTTATAATGAAAGCTTAGAGGAAATGAGATCAGTAGTTTAAGAAAGGCCGAGCTCGAAATTATTACAGCACTCTTAAGACTTTCTTGCCGTCGCACCGTTGTAGCACAAATTAACTCATCGCTGTACAAAATTGAATGGCCTTCTTTCCCCGCGTCTCGATCTTTTCCGATTTCATTAGATGAAAGTTCTACTTCCTTCTCTTATTTTCGTCCATTTGCGGCAAAGGGGAATATAGTCTGATAAAAAAAGGATCTTAATCCTTGATAGTAATTTTAATAATTTCAATTCCAAATGCGTATAGAAACATTATATATAATTAAAAACTAAAGGTTAACAACCACCGCAGGGTCCCACTGAGAGCAACTGTCATATATATATATATATAATGAAATGACGTCACACACACACACATATTTTTATATATATATATATATATATAAAATTGCAAGACCTTAATCTTTTCACTGAAATAGGTGTAAACTGACGAGAAGTATGATTTTTAAAGAAAACTTGTACGTAAACAATATTTATCTCTTTCAGTGGAAAAATTAAGGTGTTGCCATTTTTAATCCTAAAATTTATTATTTAGATGTATGCAGATATTTTCAAATTTCAAATAATTCGAACTAAATAAATTAACTATACGAAAATATTCAATCTTTAATACAATTCTATGGTTGAGATATGATTTTTACAAGTATTTAACAAATTGGATATATTATTAAAGTTATAAAATGTTGTACTAGTACTGTAAATGGTCCTTTTTTCAGTTAAATAGGGAAGAGTCGGTACGCTTGGGACAGCAGTATCTCTGGGACAAGTCAATTTAAAAATACAAAATCAAGTATCAGCTTTCGTTTTCTGTTCAAATATCCTTTCTTTTAACTTTAGTTAAATGTTTTGAAATAATCAACATGAAAAGAATTTTTGCTTACTTAAAAATTATAAAAATAAGTTTCGCAAGTCTGAAAGTAAAAGTTTAGTTCTTCGATAATTTACTATTTTCTCTTTTAGAGTCTTAAATATCACATGAATTCTAGCTTACCAATATTTTATTCAAAATATTGTGGTTAATTTTCGATCATTTGGTCTATTTTTTGTTATAACAAATATTATCGACAATATAATAATATTTCATAAAAAATATTACTTTCACTGTGTGCTGGTTTTTCATGCTTCGCCTAAACTCTAAGGACACATTTATTCAGAACTTACTACACAAAAGATACTACAAATTTAATTGAAATCAATTTAATTTTAATTAATTAATTTGCTATTTAAAGCATTACAAAATGCAATTTTAATTAATTGAATAATTGAAGCACTCGCTGAAAGAACGTTGTATGAACAGAGATTTAAACTCTCTGGAATCTATATTTATACTGTTAGTTAGTTTGATTCTGAAATTCGTCTACGGTTTTCTTGTATAAAACTAATAACTTTTTCATTTTCAATACCATACATATAATCTCAACATCATGAAATTCAAAATTATATCGATTGCAGTTAGCAAAGAGTGACAGATTCACTTTTTCAAATTACATAAATAATGTTATGATAATAAATTTATTTCTAGCCAAATATTTTCCATATAAGTAAATTTACAAAATGTGTATACGGTTGTTATGCAATTTTTTCGAATTTAAACGCGACTATGTGAATAGTTTGCAAAGCTTCTTGTTGCTCAAACCCCTGTTTGTAGATAGAATACTTTTCTCTCTTAAATATTTAATATAAATTTTCTTAATTAGTAACAAGATTTGATAAAATTGAATAACATCAAAATAAAGGTGTTGAAATAATTGCTTTAAAATAGGTCGTTTCAAGTTCCGCTGAAGATCCTCATGTGACCATACTCGAAGGATAATATAATTCTCAAGTTTCATCCACTAGACGAACACTCTTCCTCAAGTAACTTCTCGAGTAAGCTTTTGGCGAAATCTCAGCTTTTCTAATAAGACCGTTAATGGGCGAAATTAGTTTTCAAGATGTCCTCCCTCGAGATCTGGAATCTAGAAACTTGTGGAAATAGAGGGACGTGGCTGAACTCTCCCTTGGGTTATATTTTCCCCTCGGAACATCGAATTTCGCTGCATACATTTTCCTGCCTATTTCGCTCCCTATTACATCTCCGAGTTGCTTACATTTACTTACAGGATAAATGAATGCCTGAATCGATGTCACTTTTTCGAGATGAAGAATAATCTTTCTGTTGGGTCGAGAAGTAATTGAATGCTAACGTAGAGTGGAGCAAACAAAATTTAAGAGCTTCGTTTTAAAATTCTTTAGAAATGCATTTTAACAAGGAGAGTTTTTTCGAATTCTTATAATAATGTCCATTAAATGTTTTATGAACATTTAAAAATATATTTCTGTAGTACTTTGATACCCTTCTTCTATTTATGACTAAAACGGCTAAGCACTGATTTTAACTAACATATAAGAGGCGGAAATCTGAAGCGAAATTTGTGAGGGTTAAATCTGAAATAGAGAACTGTAAGAAAAAAGTATTTTGCTATTATTATTAATTCTGAAATAAATATCTTTAAAATTCTTGAAATTTTATGTTTTTTTGTCATTTTTCAGATTGACAAATGTCTCTAAGCCAGCCATGCTAGTGTCGCCCAGTCTAGCAACAGTGATGATCCTTGATGACGATCACAGTGGGATATTTGGATTTCCCGTGAGAGATGTTGAATTAGTGGAAAGCGTCGGACAATATCCCCTGCGAGTAGTGAGATACAGTGGAGCTAGAGGACGTGTTATTGTCCCTTATCGAACAGTCGAAGGAACTGCCAAACCAGGGAAACAATACGAGCACGTAGAAGGTTCCGTCACCTTTGAAGACAACCAAACAGAGTGAGTTCAATATTTCAAAATTTCAATTTAAAACTACTTTATCCCATCATATAAAATAATTTATGTGACTCCGGTGCATAAACGCGTTTTTATGTGACAGCGTAGAGTATCGTAATGCTGTACATTACGATACTCTACGCTGTCGCAACAAAACTTGTAAATGCACCGTCTTCACATAAAATAGTATATGCGCCAATGCGCACAATTCGTGTCTTCACTGTGTCTTCACGCGACTCGCTTACAATGCTCACAGGACTTATCTCGCCTCGGCCTTGATCGTCCTGCGAGCGTTGCCGCTCGTCGCGTAAAGACCCTAATTATACACCTCGGCGCATAATATACTATTGTCTAACAAGTACATAAAGTACAGTTGAGTTTTTTTAAATCTCATAAATTCCCTACTGAGAGCCAATTGGATGACTATTAAATTGCCAATACATTATTTGCCAATGGCGACCCACATTCTAAAAAAAATCGACTTTTTCACATTTTTCTTTTATGGATTGAAATGTTTATTCATTAAATTCTGATGTGAAATTGTGTAAATATTACGTTTTCAACACTTTTGTTTTTAATACAAAATTCGCTTTTTTTCTTATGTTTTCAACAGTTGAAAATGGAATGTTCAATTTTCATCATTTTTCAACAGTTTAATTTTAAAAAGATAAATTTTTAAATGTTGAAAATTGAAGAAAATTTATGGTTAAATTTACCACAATTATTTTTGTTTAACAATACAAAAATTTTCTATGTAAGACGCTAACACAACTTAAAATTGTTAAAAAATTATGAATCTTCTTTTAAATCTAATGATTTTTTAATAAAAATGTCAATTTCAGACGAAAACGCTAACAAAATCCGAAATTGTTGAAGCTTGTACATTTGATTATTTTAAACAAAAATCATTGAATTGAACTCTATTTTCGTTTAAAAATACCAATTTTAGCTGAAATATACTAACACAACCTAATTTCGTTGAAATTTTTTTAAATATTTCAAATATAACATTTTTAAAATTAAAAATACTAATAATTTCCGACGAAAAACACTAACAGAAAAGAAAATAGCTTAGAATTGTAAACCTTAATTCTTTGAAATTTAATATTTTTGGTTTAAAATCACCCGTTTGATGAAAAAACGTTAATATATAACCTGAAACTGTTTAAAAAATGTAAATCTCATTTGAAATATGATTTTTTACTTAAGATACTGTCTTCTGGTGTAAAATGTCAACATATATCTAAAAAAGGTTAAACATTTGTGAACCTAAAATTGTTAAAAATGTCAATTTCCTGCATAAAACGCAACTTAAAATAATGAAAAGCCAATCAGGTTTTCAAAAACAATTATTTGGAGATTTTCGAGATATTTCATTGCACCACTTTTTTTAGATAAATAATTTCATTATTATTTTTATTTTATTATTTTATATTATTATTAATTTTATTATTATATATGGTTTAAAACCATAAAGCCATAATTTATTTTGTAGTCAGTTTTAAAACAATGTATTAATAATATAATATCGAGATTTTGTATATATTGCATGTTCAATGTTTATAATGCCCAAAATAAGGCTGTTTATATGAAACTATAATACTTATAATCTCTTTAACCGGTTGAACATTCTGGAATCTTCGGATCGACCCCGAATTTCGAGAAACCTACAACAGGTTCTTCTAGACAATTTATAGAATGACTGCTATAGATCCAACTAGATGATTGGTTGTAGCACTACAAATGGTAATCCGTTAAATGAATATTATTATAATAATATAATAAAATTTATTTTATAATATAATATTACTCAGAAAAATATTTGCATGCAAATAAACGAGATATTGTATATGGGTGATTCTCCACAGACAGGAAATTTTTGGCAAGGGTAAATTTTGTCGGAAAAATGTTTAAAAAATTTTTTTCTTCATAATGGTTAAGTTCATTGGCCTTAAAGAAAGGGATCCTATAAATATCCACGCTTAATTCTCCCTTGAAGGACCTGTAGCACATAAAAACGTTTTCAATTCTTGATTTTCCGGGTGATTTTCTCTGATTTTATGTAAAGTAAAACAGTACTGTAAAATATTAACACATGAAACGTAACCTGGCATCGAAGAATAGTTTTGTTTAAAAAGTGCAAAGTTTTTCCAAAACTTAATTTTTTTCAAATTTGAAATATCTTTTTCAAATTTGAAATATTTTTTCTTTATTTTACGATTATTATTCTAAATTATAATCCAAGTAATTGCAAAAGTACAATATGTGCCAAGAAAGAATTTTAGCTTGCTCAGCTCTTCTTGCTTTTGACAATTTTTGTTTTTCATTAACATTCTGAGAGTCAGATGGTTTACTTTTATAGCGTGCCATTCTGATTAATTTCAGGTTTATTTAAGGCTTAAGGTTTAATTATGAAACCTATTCTTAATACTGAAATATAGAATCCATCTCGGAATCCATCAATGCAACAACAAATGATACAAACAACACGAACGCGAAAACTACGTTTGACAGCAAATAGACCGAAAGCCTGTGTAAAAATAACTTCTGAAGAAAGTCAGGACTGTGGAGCGAACAAAATTATTAATTATAAAATGTTTATTTCTCTTATAATTATTAACCCTCTAATCGCTTAATTCTTTGTGTGCAGGACTTGTAGGAACAAAAATTTTAATCCTCGATTTACGTGAATTTTTAATAAAATTATTTGGAAAAGTGCTTCGATTAGCTCCGTTTCGTCCCTGACAGCGAAAAGCAGGTTATGGTATCCGACATTTTCGGCTACATTTTTTCACTTTGCAAAAAAAGTTCTTAATTTTTTGTTATGAAGTTTTGACGAATAAGTAGTGTGGCTTTTGTTCTAGATATTGTGAGAAGATAAGACCTAAAAAATGATCAAAAGTTGATGAAAGGTGTGGAAGATTTGTTTACCGTAACCATCGAAAACATTTAGGGAGACACGTGTATAATTAAATTTTTCCCACTAATATATCAGATAAATTTAAATATTTCTTATGAATTTTATATTTTTCTAGTCAAACTTTCGAACTATAAATTATATGTTCAAAAATAATTCACTATGTATCAAATACACGTCTCTAAACTTGGCGCCGCGTACGTGGAGACATCCCAAAAAGGCATTTTTCAAGTATTTGGGAGCATTTTTCTAAGACATACGATGATGTGACCTTATTTTTTCTTATGGAGGTATTGTATTGTGCTAAAATGAATAAGTTAGCCAAGTTTCATAAAGAAACACTTAGTTACTAGAGGTCCGAGACACAAAAGTGCCCTGTATGTGGAGAATCACCCATATACGAAGATGAGTAAAAAAATAAAATTGAAGTATGTTATGAGTATTTGAATTTTATTGTTTTGTTTTTTCAAAAAGATACCATTTTTGTTTTAAAACCTCTAACTGTTGACCTAATTGAGATATTTAAGTTCTATTCCCTGATTCTGACGAGGCTTACCTTCGTTCTTTGAAATCCAAGGACAAATGGGTAAAATCTTAAAAATTAACAAAATGGCTTTCTACAAAGACAGTTACTCTTATTGATTAGCCTGCGTTGTTCGCGAGAAATATTCATAAACTCAATTTTTTGAAAAAAAAATTCTCGCCGCCAAACACATTATTAGCATGCATACAACTCACAAAATGTATTTTTTATATAAGCATACATTTTTCGAAAATATTTAACAAAGTTGCCGGGGCGTACCCACTTCATTGCCTCTAAAATGTAACATATTTTGTCACCGAGATATAACGGGAAAATATTGGGAATGAAAACATCCACCGCGCCAAAAAGGGCGATGCGATGTCACATAAACATGGTCGCGGAAGCCATATGGATAATATGGAGTAGTAACAATAATTTAATAAAAAGGTATATTCAAGTTTAGAAAATAGTATTTTTGGACTTAGATAGTTTGTGTAGTTACGCAACAGCTACACCTGCATCCAGAAATATTATCGAAGGCCAAAATATTCTTAATTCTAGTATGATTGTAATGTGCGAAACTACCATATAAACTCCCGAAAAAGTTGAAATATATTCATTGTGCCGCCAAAGCACTGCTTTAACTTCAGAGCACTTATTTATTCAGTTGGACGATTATTACAGTCAAACTCAATATTTTTTCTGCTTTTCGTGATGTTCTAGGCGTATTTAATACCGAAGTCAATTCATGTATGAATGTGTTATTTTGGTCATACGGTCCATTAAAATGAATAGTTGATTTAGTTGTCAAAAATCATGCTTTATTCGTCAATTTCATTAAAAACCAACGTACATTTCGACCTTGTTGCAGGCCTTTTTCAAGGTAATATATAACCTATAAGTTAACATAATTTACATAGATGTAATGCATTTATAATGAACAAAAATTGTGAAGAAAATTTTTTTTTCAGAATTTACCTATATCGATATTAATTAAATCATCCAAGACATTTCAATTTTTGTTTTCTTTTTTTCCAATAGAAAAAACTCATCTTTTTTCGGAGTGAACCAAATTTAGATATTTTTTCGTTTTGTAAAAAGATTAAAATTGATAAATAATATGGTTTAAATAGTGTCTTTTTACACATTTTCAAATTGAAACCTCAAAATTCCGAGGCTTCAATATAGTAATTTTACTACATTTTTGAATTTATAAAACGAACACAAGGTGTTTTGATATGAACGTACAAACATGGACTAACGAAATGGATTACGGATAAAGTCATATTTTCATGAGTAATTAAAAGAGGCGGATATTTAGATAGAGACCTAAAGGAAAAGTGCGCCAAAGTAAATTGAGTTTGAAAATTGACATAAAATTTTTTCATTTTTAAAGTTTATATATGAATCTGTTATAAACTGGTTTGATGAATTTAATTTATATTTAACATTTCGGGGTTTATATTAATTGAATTCTTCATGAATTTATTTATCAAAATTAACACTTTAACTTCCTTAACACTTTCAACAATATGGAAAACTCAATTAAATTCACCGTTGAAAAGGAAATAAATAATTCTATTGCTTATCTTGATTTATTAATTATAAAAACTCCAGAAGGTAATTTAACTACAAATCGGAAGAAAAAAATATCTTGGTCAGGACTTTATTTAAATTATAACTCCCATAATTTATTTTCTCAAAAAATTGGTTTAATAAAAGGTCTTATTGATAAATGTGTAAAATTGAGCGATATTAAATTCCGCAAAGAAGATTTAAATCAACTAAAAATTACTCTCCTGCAAAATAATTACCCACTTCAATTAATAAATAAAATCATAAAAGAAAGAATCCATGAAATTTATAATAGTTCATCTAAAAATCCGCCTCTTTTAATTACTCATGAAAATATGACTTTATCCATAATGCATTTTGTTAGTCCATGTTTGTTCGTTCATATGAAAACACCTTGTGTTCGTTTTATAAATTCAAAATGTAGTAAAATTACTATATTGGAGCCTCGGAATTTTGAGGTTCCCATTTTAAAATGTGTAAAAAGACACTATTTAAACCATATTATTTATAAATTTTATTCTTTTTATAAAACGAAAAAACATCTAAATTTGGTTCACTCCAAAAAAAGATGAGTTTTTTCTATTGAAAAAAAAAGCAAAAATTGAAACTTCTTGGATGATTCAATCAATATAGATATAGGTAAATTCTGAGAAAAAAATTTTCTTCACAATTTTTGTTCATTATAAATGCCTTACATCTATGTAAATTATGTTAACTTATAGGTTATATATTACCTTGAAAAAGGCCTGCAACAAGGACGAAAGGTACGTTGGTTTTTAATCAAATTGACGAATAAAGCACGATTCTTGACATCTGAATCCACTATTAATTTTAATGGTCCGTATGACCAAAATAACACATTCAAAAATAAATTTACTTCTTTATTGATGACAAAGGTCGAAGAAAATTTCACAGTGTGGATAATATTCCAATCACGGAATATACGTATTTAATAGGACATCCGCGGCCATATTGATTAGTTCGCATAGGGGCCGACTGTGTCGCATATCAAGTTTAAAGCGGGGCGCACACACATTTGCACAGCGCACAACGCCGGTTTCCTGGCTCCCCCCCCCCCACTATCGCTATCATAGCCTCGCGTAATTTTTCGTCCGCTCGATTGCTTTGTCCTCTAAATTCTAAAATATGGCTGAATATAGCGGAGTGGTAAATCTAGTAAATAATGAAAATAATAATAACGTGATAAACGAAAAAGTGAATTGCAATTTATGTTCTGCTACTTTCGCCAAGATTTTCAACCGGAGAGGACATTTGAGGTGAGAGTACCAATGACGTCGTGAAAAAATACTCAATTTAAACCAACGAGGGCGCTCTTCAGGTCTCTTTTTTTATAGGTCATCCACTCCCTAACAGCACCGAAACTTGGATCAAGCTTGGATGAGGATTGTGTCCAAGTCTCCCAAGCTTGAGTGAAGCTTGGGTATGAATTTTTATGGACACTTTTCACAAGTTTGGCCGGTATTTTGACGCGTTTATTACACCAGCGTTCCGAGAGATATCGCTCCGGTCTAAGGTCTCCTAGTGCTATGGAAGCGCACTGTAATCAAAATCTTTCTTATCTACTGAGCCTGAAGTAGCGATGCCGCTGCTCAATAGGTGGCGCTGCTGAACGCTTGGCGAGGCGTTGGCGTACGAAGCTTGAGTCAAGCTTGGGTGAATATTTTGCCCAAGTCTGCCAATCTTGTTGCCAAGCTTGAGTCAAGCTTGGGTGGAAATTGTGATTGCCACTTCTCCCAAGTTTTGCCGGTATGGCCCACTTGGGTGGCGCTGCTGAATACGTGGGGGGGGGGCACAATCGGTTGAGCGTGGAACTGAGCCGCCACTTCGTTTATTTGATTGTGTTAGCATTCTATAACGCTCTGCCCCCCCCCCCTTCCATCTAATTGCGGGTTACCCCGAGCACCAGTCACGTTGCCCAGGTGAAAAAAATGCATATTTAGATTATATATAGTGGACAAGGCAGTGATATGTTTCATTTGCTTGATAAATTTGGCTGTATAAGACCAATGGAAAATATCAGTGTTCTGTCCACTGCATATAAAGTATATATAACTTTTCCACCTGGTTGGGCCCTTACAGTTCCTACGCCCATATGGCGGTAACCAAAGATAGTATAAACCTAGATGCGTTGCGGGTTTAGTTACCCGCAATAAATATAGACGGCGCGTCCGGCGAAAATTGTCAGTTCCCCTCTAGCCTCCACTACTCTCCGATAGCTCCAATCGATATAGTTTGCCAACAGCCACTTGTTAAATACCAAAGGTAAAAGTCCATGAATAATTTATATTACTGTTTCATATATTTTCTAATAATTCTAAATTTATTTCCTATAATTTACATTCTTTTATAAGTTATATTTTTTTTACTCTACAATAATATATTTTTATTTAAACTAATTGAACTTTCAGTGCAATATCTATAAATAGTTCTTTAAAATTCTTTAGTATTTATTTTTGTGGTCTGCAGTTTTGATGGATTTTTCAGACTATTCGTCTAATGAAGTTCTCATATGTATTTTCCAATTTCTTAATCATTATATATTCTAGAATTTGCATAAAAATAGTATTATAATTCCAAGTAGTATAAGAAAATTGTTCTTTCTGTTTTTATATGATAAGACGACAGTTCTAAGCCAGATTAGGTTTTACACCAAAAAAAAATAGTCGAATAGAATTTCACTAGAGCATTCATAAAAAATATCTTCTTCGATGAAATCTATTTTAAAATAAACTCTGAACAATAATTGTATAAAAATGTTATACAAAAATAAATTTTAAAACACATGCGCTTCGAACAAAACAAGCTTTCCAGGATTCAATTCAGCACTGATTTATCTCGAAGTTTATTTTTATTTTTTTTTTTAATTCAAAAAATTTTTTCTTTGATATAGATATTTAATTATTTTATTAACAAAAATATTTGATAACAAGCAATTATTTTAATTGTTTAAATTCGGAAATTTTCTAATTCGGATATGTTATAATTCGGAAATTTTCTGTCGGGAATTTTTCCAGCGACGGGAATATTATTTTTCGGAAGAGACAAC
>JAABKJ010000183.1:0-57342 GCA_011634705.1 Andricus grossulariae
GATTGTAGTTCTAATAATCTGGATCGCTGTCCCATAGTTAATAGTCCAAGATTATATCCGGTAACATATTATTTATTACCGGGTATAATCCATTTTTCTCAGTGTTGGAAACATTATTCTCAACTTTCAACATTTTAGATTTTATGTTTCAACCTCGGTTTTAATAACTGTTTTTCGATTATATAAAGCTGAAGCAAAACATACATATTTAATACATAGTGCATACGGATCCAGCATATTGTGCTGGATTTTAATTTTCTGTTCCGGTATATTTTGCCGGATCTTAATTTTCTCTTCTGGAAAGGCACCCCTGTGACTGCTTGCAAAAGTTAACGATCTATTACCATGAATTTCTAAAATTTCCTTAAATTATCATATATTTCCACCCATTACCATAATTTTAAAAATGTATTAAAAGTTTGATGAATTACCATAATTTCTATAATTTATGGAAATTTATCATTATTGTGGAAATTTATGAAATTTTTGTAAAAATTATGAAATTTGTAAAAATTTATGAAATTCGTTGAAATTGATGAAATTTGTTGAAATATATTAAGTTTGTGGAAATTTGTACAAATTTATTAAATTTGTTGAAATTTATGAAGTTTGTGAAAATTTATGAAATTTATGAAAATTTACGAAAGTTCTGGAAATTTGTGGAAATGTATGATAATTCGCGGAAAATTATGACGTTATTAAAAATATTCCGAAAGAAAAAATTAAAATCCGGCAAAATCTGCCGGAAGAAAAAATTAAGATCCGACAAGGAATACGGATATACACAGATGACACGCAACCTCCACCTTTCATCAAGATCTCCCTTTAATTTTCTATTGTCGGACATATTTTTGCAAACATACATTTTTTAACTAGTTGCCATTAATCTTGAATTGTTTGGAATTAATAATAAATCGTTTGAAATTCATAATAAATTCTTTGGAATTCAATTTAGTACACGATAAAATATGCCGGAAGAGAAAATTAAAATCCGGCAAAATATGCCGGACGAGAAAATTGAAATCCGGCATATTTTGCCGGAACAGAATACTCGACCTATTTAATATGAGATTGACCATGCATAAGGTTGAAACCGTTGTTTCAAGTAAGAGTTTATATCTTGAGATGGAAGTCTAGGAAGCTTACAAGCTTTCTACCCTTAAAATTCATACTCTACTCGTCACGAATAAGATTTCACTGTTGAATTTCCTGCAGCAACGAAACGAAGCATGAAGAGGGACGTAACATGCGATCCGTTTCGACATGTGGGTGCTCTCTTTGTTTCCTGACGAGCTGACATTGTAATTTCACGCCCTACAATCTCTATTATGTCGCGTGATACTATCCCTGTTCACTAGTTGAATCTTCTCTGCATTATTGTCTTATTCTTGTAGCATTCACACGCTTCCTGAATTTCCTATGTGGGACCTCATGCATCGTTTCTTGCCACGTTCAATTCAATTTTCAAGCAGCACAAGGCGTGCTTATCAATTTTGTAAATTCTTTTGTAATTTTATAACTCTCCCTTTTTTACTTTTGAGGAAGCTACTCGCACTAACTAACATGATTATGACAAATATTTTGTTCACTTTCGTCAACTGTATTTTGTCAATATTTCTCTATTCTAAGCATTCATCATTCATCTCTTTTGGGCAGTTTATATCATCTGATTTAATTCTAGCATACTAACTATACTCGCTCGTTAATCCTACATAATTGACACCTTGATGGACATCCGAAGTTAGTGACAGGCCGAAATTCACCAACCCTGTATGTGCACTCCAGGGGGCTACAAATCTAATTTCGCATAACACATATAGTACTTACCGTTAAACCCATGAGATTTTCTGTAGAACTTGCATTCGAGCCAATCATGTGAAAATGAATGTTCTTCGTTTTAAATAACACTTAAACGATAACTAAGCTACTAATTCTACTAACTTGAACAATAACTAAATAAAATTAATACTTAAACAATAATAATAATTAGTGGTAGCCATTGATAAACTCGGAATGACTTTTCGTTTAAGATTGTTTTATAATATTCCAGATGAGGAATCAAAGATTTATAATCCGTAAAAGTTTTAAATCTTTAAAAAAAACGAAGTTTTGTCTGGAAAAACATTGAAATAATTATTTATCTGTACCTAATTGAATTCCAGGATTTATAATTGAAGACAAGAGAATGAAAGCTGAATGAGGACCATTTGAAGATGGCACTTCGAAAACGTTATTTTAAATATAACAAAGAGCCAAGCTTATACGGTCTTTATCCAATTGTCATTCTCATGTTGTTTCGGATAGCTCTGAACATAAAGGCCTAGTAGAGAGTGATGAGACACAATGACGATTAACCTGTATTTTATTAATTCGCAAGACTACGAATCGTGAAGTGAACTGAGTTGAAACTAAAGACAATGACTCGTAAAAATCGCCCAAAAAATGACACATGAAAGTCTCTCTTGTCTTGAGACTAGTTGCTTACTAAAGACGAATTGAGCATGTACAACATGCGACGATAGACTATGAATGTGTATGTCAGGTACACCTTAATCTGAGAAAGTATAGGTAATAAGCGAATCACCTGACATCCACTGACCAATACTAACACTAAACGTACATAATACCACAACACTATAAAATCGCAGGCGTGATATTAAATGTGGGATCCCGAACACATGTCTTCAATTGAAAGAAAGCATGCCATAATTCCCATGTGGACAAATTTTATGGCAGTCTGGTGTCGGGAAGATACGATCTGGCCCAGCTCACACTAACAAAACAAGACATTCTCCTTAACACCTTGACAGTCTGGTCTAGTACAGTTTTGGCAATGATAGGCTAAATACACTTATGGTAAAAATTAATTTTTTCCAAGTCATTAAAAAAATAGAGGGAGTATAGCTAACGGCTGACCAGCCTCTATCTATTGGCTGACCATACGATCTGGCCTGGGTCTAGCCAAAAAAAAACGGTACACTTTTATCCAGATCCAGGTCAGATCATTTGTTTTGGTTTGGGCCAGCCCAGCGCCAAAAGTTTTTTCCACGCGGAAGGGCCTCATTTTCACAATTTTACAGGAGAGACAAAAAAACGTTCTCAAAAATCGAATTTTTAGCTTAAAAAAATTAAGACAGTAATTTTGAGCTTCTTTCTTGCTTGAGCACTACCTGATTAGACAATAACGAAAATTAGAATATTGTGGCTGAAATTAAGTTTGTTGTTATAGTCGCCAATTCATTTATCAATTTACAATGGTGATTATATGCATATGTTAGGCTCCTAACCCGAAAACGCCAAATGGGCGTTTAAACCGCACGCACCTGAACAAAAAAGGGCATTTTTAAATGCCGAACTATTTTAGTTCTAGTTTCAATTTCCGTAGAAAAGTGAGAAAGATTGTTTCATTCTCCTCAAACCTATCAAATATCTTCTACCTAACTTTTAGAACTTCTACATAACTTTTAGAATTATTCGAATTCTTCCTAAATTTTTTTGTTAAATCCTGCAGAATAAAAAAAGTGACTTTAAATTGTTTACTCTTTTTCGAGAATCTGGACAATCTTTTCGAATATTTCATTTTTTTAAATTTCATATTTTTAACTGCATTAGTCAAAATAAAAAATCATTTCAATTTCCGTAGAAATGTTAGGAAAAGTTTTTCATTCTCCTCAAACCTATCAAATATCTCAAAAAGTTTGCAAATTTTATTTCGAAATCTAACAAATATATAATTTGCTTACAATGCTTTAGAATATTTTCAAACTGGCAATAATTTTTTTATTTTTTTCAGAACTTCTATATATCTTTTAGAATTATTGGAATGTTTCCTTTTTCTTTTTTAATCCTGCAAAATAAAACAAGTGACTTTAAATTTTTTACATTCTTTTTCGAGAATTTGAACAATAATGTGGATTTCTCAAAAAAATTGTAGTTATTTTGAAAGATATCCTGGATTGTAAGAATTTTGGAAGTCATTTATTTTTAAAAATTAGTTTCTATCGAAAATATTCTTGATCGGGTTAATATTCGCAATTAGGTATCGATTTTCTGAGGATCCGCTCTATAAATGCATCTTGAAGACGCTGAGGCGGCCCTGCTTCGTTTAATCACATCTGTTCCAGGAATTTGGCTTGCTTCTGGAATTACTATAGTCAGAGAAAGTTCCATAAAAAAAAGAACAAAAAAATTACAGTTAGGCATACCTTTTTGTAATTAAGTAGTTCGTTTTTTATCCTCCCTACAGTGTCCCTCCCTGCAGATTCACATACTTGAAATGTGACTGGCCTGATAAAATTTTTTTTTAATAATATTGGCCTTGGGCATTTTTTTTAAATATAAGATGCAGTTCAAATTGCAATACTAACATGCTAGAGATTATAAATACTGACTGAAAGAATCATGCTTATATGTCTGTCTCTCGATTTGTTAACAGTTCCGAAGCCTCTATAATTTTAACGAATTTGATGTGATAATTCGTATTATAATCGATTATAATTGTGAAAAATAAGTATTCTTTATCAAATTTCAAAAACACATGACGTTTCCAGAGTCTCAAAATCGATTAAATCCTCGTAAGTCGTATGAGAACACAGGAAAAACTATCGGTTAACCTGAATAACAACTCCGAAGTCTCCCAAAAAAAAGAGGTACAAACGCAAAATAATTTTTTTTCAAACAAATTTTCCAATAAAATTCGAAGGGCTGATGGAGCAAAACACTGTCCCAAAGTTGGAATAATTTTTTATAAAAATGGCGTGTTTTATATCACTTGAAAATTGCAAATAACAATTCCGAAGCTAACGACTGATGCCTTTTGACCACTCGGAAGCCTTTTTTTGCACTCGCTGGTAAAACGTTCAAAGTCGCATCGAAGAGAAAGAAGAAAATGTTTTAAAAGTACTTTTTTTAAATTCTTCTTAGACTTCTTCATAACATATTGTTCATAGATATTTTTTTATGAAGAACTCTTCTTATTCAAACTCACGTCAAGAAGATAAGTTGAAATTGTAAAAATCAAATTTGTAAATAATTATTTAAACAAATTTTCAATTAAAAAAAAAATTAAAAAAAATTCTTTGACAAATGCAAACAAATTTTCGATCAAAATTTTCAGTAAAAGTTTCAAAAAAAATTTCAAAAAAGATTTAAAAAAAAAATTCAAAACATTTTCAAAAAAAAATTTGAATTAATTTCGAAAATTTTGTACAATGTGCAGACAACTTTTGCACATTGAGAAAAAATGTCGAATTATTTTGACCCGCTAAGCCTGCCAAACCCAGTTTTAAACCTTTATAATAATGTACTTTAGGTAAAAGAATAATTTAGAAACAAATTAGTAGAAAAAATCAATAGTCTAGATCTTACAGGTTTCTCACCTTATAAAGTACATCCTGGTACATATTTCTAAGAAAACTGATAACAATTATTGCATAATTTAGAAGTTCAATTTACTCGCATCTCGGAAACCAAAATTGAAATCTATTTGCAAATCGCTCATATAATCTCGTAAAATTCCTTAAAATAATAGAAAATCCCAATAAGCTCCATAAAATTCCTTAAATGATATGAGATATTGTTGAAAACATTGAAATTCCATAGCATCCCATGAAATATCTTGATATCCTATAAAATCTTATGAAATTCCATTGCATGGAATTTCTTTCGTTTGAATTTGAATTATATTTTGTGGTTAAATTGTAATCATTTCAAATTAAATTAGAGTGCATTTGTTTCAAATAGGTATATGTTGTTTTTCCGAGGAAATAAGACGACACGTATTTTACCGATTTCAATAGAAGAACTTCTTTACAAAAATTTGTATATTCGAATTATGAAAACTGATAAATGATTAATGTTGTTTTTTCGAAATTTGTTTTTGGGTATTTCAAGGGCCCGAAAATAGCTCGAAATTCTGAAGTAGTTGGATTTGTCCAAAAATTATTTTTAAAAATTGAGGGCTTGTTGTCAGTGACAGGGGTTGTTTTTTGGAGATTTGATTTGGCTATTTCAAGAGCCTGAAAATAAGCCGAAATTCTGGAGTAGTTTGTCCAAAAATTATTTTTCAAAATTAAGGGTTGGTTGTCAGTGATAGGAGTTGTTTTTTCGAAACTGGTTCTTTGGTATTTTAAGAGCCCGGAAATAGCCCGAAATTCTGGAATGATTAAATTTTAAAATTTTAAGGTTTGTATCTACTGGAGATGCTAGCTGCTCGGGTAGTCAGGACCTCCATCCAAAATTTTGTTGTTTTGAGAAAAATACATGAGCCCAAAAATCGGTATTACCGCCCAAAATTAGCCCGTAATTAGCTCGAAATTCTGGCATAAAAGAAATATTCATATTCCGTTGGGGAGGTGCTAGCTGATTGGACCTCTCCTTTGGTACCTCCAGGGAATTCATCTTGGAGCGTAGGTTAAAAGAAATACTTTTTTTTCAAATAATGAATGAATGAACGAAGAAACGAAGAAATTTCACGATACTTAAAACCTAGGGGAAAGAAAATTAAAGGGGAAAAAAGTTGATGTCTTTTTACAGCAGGAGATAAAACCACAATTTGTGAGTGACAAATAAATTTGTACTATAAGTGTCAACTTCCTACATAAAGTGAAATATAAGAACATGGATATTCAATATTATCGGAACATTATTTCCAGTTAGCAGAACGGAATGAATATTTGTGCGAGATTCTCTATTTTTCTCTACTCGAGTATTCGATACAAACTGTCTGAACGTCCAGCTGTTTACTCTCATTAAACAAGAATCACGCATGCCTAAAACTGTTCAAATCATGCATTTGTTCAAAATAATTGTAGATAAATTTAACGAATGATATCAGATGATAAAAATACATCAATGTGCATCACAGGCAATGAGATTCGAAGACAATCGGAATAAAATTCGGTTTGTTTATGCCTAAGCTGTTCAAATCATGCATTTGTTTATAATAATTGTTGATAAATTGAACAAATTACATAAGATGACAAAAATACATCAATGCGCATCACAGGCAATGAGATTCGAAGACAATCAGAAGAAAATTAATTTCACCAAAACATTTCACCTCGAGGCTCTGAACGAGCGATTTCGATGCATAGATATACTCAACAAAAACATAATCCATCATACTGGCTATTTGTTGCAAATATTTGTTTATAACAAATAACTTAACATGTCTACAAATTTTTTCCTCCCACCGACCCTTGTGTAACAAACCTTAGGCCTACTGCTACTGACAACAATGTTCACAGAGAATTAAAAAAAAATTTTTTTTAAATCAACATTTTTTTCGCTATTCGCAGCTCTATAAAAATTTAAACAAACAAAAATTCAAAAATTGGCCTTGACAGATATTGAGAATCTAATGCTGAATTTTTTGAAACCAAAATAAATTCAAAGTCGATTAAGAATTGAGACCCACAGGTTATTTTGAACATCATTTTTTCATTTCGCCCCACTGTGACCCTAGTGTTCCTAGTTAGAATATTTAGAGGAGCATTTTCATATGAGATTTTTTTTCGCTTCATGAAAGTTAATGGAACGTTCTATTGCCTCTATCAGGCATCCAATAATTTTACATTTTTCTTATAGGAGATCGTCACTCATCCCCTGGGTTGAGTGAACTTGTTACATAATGCATATCTCGTTAGAAATAGCAGCTGTCCATAGTAGACGTGATGAATAAAGAAGAAAACTGCTCAGTGAAGTCTGCCTTTGTTGTACACGTAAAGCCCTTACATCTTACGATAGAATTTACTTTAGAAGTAAATTATAAAACGTTAATAAACCAAATTCAATTTATACTACAATTATCAGCAACTCTAATCTTAAAAGAATATGACTTATTAACAAATTTATAAGTGCAAAAAAGAAAAGATTTATAATGAGACGTTTCTATTGTTATTTGAAAAAAATTAATAATAATAATCGACAAGTTAGTTTTCACAGAATAAAGTTTGTTCTGTTCGCAACTTACACATTGTTTTCACATCGTGAACTTGGTTTGCAGAGTTTCTTTTGTTTTTTATTCCTGTTTTTTTTTAATTTGTTCGTTTTATTATTTAGAGCGTTCAAAGGTCAAAAATACATAGGTGTAAAAGGAAATAATGTTTTTTATGTACGAAAATACTTCTAATACAGAGGGAGTTTTCAGCCTGTATGAATTCTTATACTAGTTTCAGTAAAAATAATTAATATGTTAAAATGTATTACAATTACAAATTTTTGTGAAAGTTTGTTAGTGTAAGGGAAATTAATTATTTTTATTGCGAATACAATTTTAATCGAATAAAGGAAACTGTTGCAAATTGTACATTTTGGTGTTCTGGTTGTATATTTCTACAATTTCATAGTTTCAAAAATAATAACAGATAATAAAAATTAATTAATTTTCATATGTGATCAACATCAGCCTAGTGTTGAATACTATATCATTTACTATTTCTACTACTGTATCATTGTGTTAGTTCAGTAATTATGCAGTGCGTTTGAATTAACAATATTTAGTGTTTTTCCACCACGAGATCGATAATCAATAAATTAGGTATACAAAGTTTATTTAAGTTCAATTTATGAATTTTTGGCCTTTCGTTGAATTTTGTATAACTTTGAAAATATATGCCGGGATTTGTCACGGCAACGCCGCGCAAATTTCTGCTATAGTAGATGCTGTACAATTTTGATAAAGTTGCTATTCATTGAATATGGTGTTTCAAAGAACACCAGATTCAATTGCCTGAAGTTGATCACAAGACCGCGTATATCGAAAGAACCTTTGGTTTTTCCAAACAGTAGATTCAAAAATTTCAAACCATTCATATCTTTCTAAATGTTAATTCCAGGGCAAATTAGTTAAAGATGAAAATTGTGCAGATTTACATGATTCTCATTATCTCATTATCCACAGACTGGATGCATGCTCCTTTGGTGGCAAAGCCAATGTTTAACTCACTTTTAATATGGGATAGAAAGCATTTTGGGTGGAAACTGATATATATGTTGATAAGGCTTATCCTAAGGATACGATCACCGCAAAGAAAAGAAAAATTTCAAAGTGGATATGTGCTCTCTTGAAAGTAAACTCCTAAATTTTATTTTTTAAACAATTTTCGCTATGAAACGACTGTATTCGTATGTGCATTTATTATCAATGGGCAATTCACCAAAAGAAATGTATTTGCAACAAAAAGGTTTCGAACTGTGAAATACAAAGCTAACTAAATTTGTAATTTAACAGTTTCAAAATTTTGAAGATGCTGAATTTTTAACATTTACAGTTTAAAGTTGTACAAGTTTTAAGATGGACAGTTTGAAATTCTTGAATTTAGAAAACATGGGACTTTACACTATTACATTTTTTAAGATTTGTACTTCAAATGAATGCAATTTGGAAGGTACTTTTAGGAAATAGCTTGATGTTCAAGATATACAATCCACGATTCTCCCTTTTAAATTATGAATGTTTAAATCTTCATTTTTGAAGATTTGAAGAGGATTTAATTATTTTTTTCTTAAGTAACAGAATTTTCGACGAAAAAATTTGAAACTCTTTTTCCGATCATTAAAATTGAATAATTGAACATTAAATTCAAAACAATGTTGTTTCTGAATTACAAATTGAAGCATAGAAAGTAAAACTCTTCCCACTTTCCCACTTATAATTTCAATAAGTCTTCTGAGCACTAAGAACGACGAATGCTATATTTGAGTGATGTTTGTCAGCTTGTCACATTCAGTTTTCATAGGTATTTACAGAACTCTTACTTACGATCCACCAAGCACAATGTTGGCAATTCGACGGTCCCTTTTTTGCTATTTTCATATCATGAAATTTTTAATTTTCTATTCTTCGATTTCGAAAATTTACAACAGGAAATGTTTCAATTTCGCACGTGTTCGATTTTTAGTTATCTGTTTTTAACTTTCGGGGGGAAAAAATAGAGAAACGTTTCCATCTGCTTTTCATGAATAGACAATCGAGTATGTATTTCATGCATTGATTACAAAAATTCTTACCAGATGTCTAATGAAAGGAAAATGGAAACGTTTGTCTTTTTTTTTTTTATAAGTATGAGTTCTGTAAATACCTTGATAAATTGTGGGTTTTGAAGCTGTTCGAAGTGTAACTACTGACAATTTATAATGTTTGGCTTTGAAATTATAAAGGTTTCAAACTAGGTAGTGAAAGAATACAAAAGTTTACATTATTTCGACGACTGAATGTGACAAACTGACAATCATCAATTAAAAATAGTATTTGTCGTTCTTAGTGCTTAGAAGACTTATTGAAATTGTTTGTGAGAAATTGAGAAAAGTTTTACTTTCTGTGCTTCGATTTTAAATTCAGAAAGAACATTGTTTTGCGTTTAAACTTCAATCCTTTAATTTTAATGATCAAAAGGAGGGTTTCAAATTTTTTTGTCAAAAATTCTATTACTCGAGAAAAAAGTACTTACCTCAACTTCAAATCTTCAAAAATTAAGATATAAACTGTAAAAAAATGTATAAAATGGTAGAATTATGGATTGTAGATCTTGAAAATTTAGCTATTTCCTAAAAGTACCTTCCAAATTGCATCCGTTTGAAGTACAAATCTTGAAAATGTAATAGTGTATAGTTCCATGTTTTCTAAATTCAAGACATTCAAACTGTTCATCTTTCAACTTGTACAACTTTAAACTGTAAAAGTTTTCAAAATTCAACATCTTGGAAATGTTGCAATGTTAATAAATTACAAATTTTGTTAGCTTTACGTTTCGCAGTTCAAAACCTTTTTGTTGCAAATACATTTCTTTTGGTAAATCGCCCATTGATAATGAATGCGCATACGAATACAGTCATTTCATAGCGAAAATTGTGTAAAAAAGAAAATTATTATTATACTTCTTTACTAGGTCGCAGAAAACTGTTGCAGATATTTCAATTCCATAAATACTGATCCCTTGTGAATAACTTGGGAACACAGGCGAGTTCCCCGCTTGCCGCTTCTGCCCCGCGCAAACTGTATACCACCGTGTAGTGTATACCGCTTGCCAGTTTCGAGCGAGAAAATACATTCCATTTTCAATTACAAAAAAACAACAAGAATATTTTCAAGAAAAATTTTTGTGAACAAACTGGTATAATAGCCCTTAGATTATGTGGTTGAAATATTACGTTCAACAATTCATCCGTTTAGACACAGCTTGGCAGTAGCGAAATTGACAAACGTTTGAAGCGCCTTAAGGTGCCGTCCCATGTGGTCAGAAAACGTCGGCGTAAAGGAGAAACTCATGAAAGTGAAAGAGACAAATAGATCTGTGCGTCTCTTTCACTCTCATGAGTTTCTGATTTACGTCGCTGTCTTCTACCCACATGGGACTGCACCTATACGCTTCAATTTCCCAGATGCTATATACTCCATTAGTGATTGGTAGAATGATCCTTTTCTAATGAAAGTAGATGGAAGATGAGTAGAGCCAATCACCATCCTTAGAATATTATGTTGATGAGATACTCGGTTAGTGAGGTTAGGAATAGGAGTTTTCGTTTTCATGTGCGCTATATATTATATATATATGTGCGTTTATATATTTTTTTTTATGTCAGGCTAGGTTATATATCAGGTTAATGTAACGTGAAAATGTATGCGAACTCTACTGCGCAAACTCCAACGGTCCGCGATCTGCAGCTCTGGTTCATAAGAAAAGGTATTTTGTATTTATTTATATATTACAATAAGTATAATACGGTGCTATTATACAGCTAGAAGACTTTTCTTCAGTTTTTGAATAGCAATATGGATTTTACACTCATTTTTGAAAAACTCCGCATTTAAAAAAAATGCGCATTTTGTTGCCTGCGCCTCCGCAATTCTACAACTCGAAATTGGCAACACTGCGCGAGCATTGCGAGCGTGGAAATTCATGCGAGTTGGTAATCGACGTATTCCGCTCGTTGCAAACGATGCTTCTCCCAATCACTTCGTCGGTACAAGCGACCACGTTTATCCAGAAGAATCTAAGTTGCGATGCGCAGTTTCAGGGAGAAGGGGTAGATTGGGGATGCGCATGGCATTACTTAGTTCTCTAGAGGACTAAATGCCACATTAATTCGCTGTGACGTCACAAATCGAGTAAATACCAACTTAGATTCTTCTGAAAGAACATGCAAGTCGTAAGTTCCGGCGCGGCTATTTGGGAAAATCATTTATCTCTAATAATTTTCGAGATATGCTCTATTAAGGCTTCAACGCCGTTGAAGGAGCACTAAATATACTCCGATTTGGCTCAAATTTATACAGTGATATTTTTTCATGATTTGGAATCGAAATATCCAAGAGCACCTCAACTTTTTAAAAGTTGGTGTTTTTTGAACCGCCCTACTATTCAACCATCTTTCAACATTTTCAATTAATGTTCAAGCTGTAATAAAGAAACAGCTAGGGCGTTACTAAAGCGTTAAGGAAAATAGAAATCCTTTTTCTTTATATTTTTTACCTTCCATCCCTGAGAGTTTCTGACCCTTTGCGGCGATTTTACTTTTTTCACTCTTTTACATTCAAGTAGAAAGTTGATTTAATGGAGGAAGGTTGGCGCCTGGAGTTAAAAATTGCACAGAAAGCTTTGAAGTGTATAAAGGGGGATCGTCCGTGTAACACTGTGCTAATTACCTTCTTCATTATTTTGAACTCTCGGCAGTTTAAACACTCAGCTTCGCTTCATAAGATCGAGAAAATAGCCCGCGGGGGATGATACATTCTACTTGAGTTTTAACCACTTGAATGTTGTCAATAGCCTCAAGCCAGAAGCTTTTACTACTTATTTGTCTTGTCCTTGTGTTGTGTATACCTTGGCAGCAGCCGAGAAATGAGCAAAGAGCGAATTTATGTTTCAGTTTAGGAAAGTATTTGCCAACTCAAGAGATGGAAAGATCTTTGACCTCTTCACCATTTTTCATTCTTCATTCTATTCGAAATTACGGAAATATTTTATTTGGAAAATTTGATAATATTTCGAGAGCTTTTTAGGGGAGTTTTAGTACTTTTTATGAAGAAAAGGCGATTTTTCAGTAATTAGACACACGTCCAGCCTAAAGTGTTCAACAGATCAGTACAAATATTTCAAGATAAGTCTGTTGGATGTGATTCTTCATTGATTTTTGCGGTATTTTTGATTTGTTGATTATTTTTTGAGTTTCAGTACATTTTGTGGAGGAAAATCGATTTTTTAGTTATTTGATAAACCTACGGCCTACAATGTCCGACAGATTAGTACGAATATTTCAAAATAAGTCTGTTGGATGTGATTCTTCATTGATTTTCTGAGGAATTTTTGCTTCGCCATCTATTTTTCAAGTTTGAGTGTTTTCATGAAGAAAAATCGATTTTTTAGTAATTAGATACACCTACAGCCGACAATATCCAACATATTGGTATAAACATTTAAAGATGAGTCTGTTGGATCTGATTCTTCATTTGCCTTTGAGGTATTTTTGATTCCTTGATTGTTTTTCGAGTTTCAGTACTTTTTACGAAGAAATATCAATTTTTTAGTTATTAGGTAAACTTACAGCCTACAATTTCCAACAGATTAGTACGAATATTTCAAAATGAGTCTGTTGGATATGATTCTTCATTGATTTTCTGAGGAATTTTTGCTTCGTCGTTTATTTTTCAAGTTTTAGTGCTTTTCATGGAGAAAAATCGATTTTTTAATAATTAGATACACCTACAGCCGACAATATCCAACAGATTGGTATAAAAATTTGAAGATGAGTGTGTTGAATGTGATTCTTCATTTGCTTTTGGGGTATTTTTGATTCGTTGATTGTTTTTCGAGTTTCAGTACTTTTTACGAAGAAAAATCAATTTTTTAGTTATTAGGTAAACCTACAGCCTACAATTTCCAACAGATTAGTACGAATATTTCAAAATAAGTCTGTTGGATGTCATTCTGCATTTATTTCTGAGGAATTTTAGATTTGTTGCTTATTATTTTTCGAGTTTTAGTTATTTTTATGAAGAAAAATCGACTTTTTAGTAATTAGATAAACCGACATCCTACAATATTCAACCAATTGGTACATCAACCTTACAATAAGTCTGTTCCGTGGAATTCTTGGTCCGCTTTTGAGAAATTTTGATTCGTGGATATTTTTTAGAATTTTAGTACTTTTTATGAAAAAATTTGATTTTTTAGTAATAAGACGCACCTACAGCCTACAATATTCAACCGACTGGTACAAAAATGTCATGATAAGTCTATAGGATGAAGGTCTTCATCCATTTTTTAAGGAATTTTTTATTAGTTTTTTTTTGGGTTTTAGTATTTTTTATGAAGAAAAAATCATTTTGTAGTAATTAGACACCTGCAGCCTACGCCATTTAACCAATTGGTACATACAAGTTGAAGATAAGTATTTTGGATGGAATTCTTCATTCGTTTTTGAAGAATTTGTGATTCTCTGATCTTTTTTCAAATTTAGTACATTTTAGGACAAAAATGTCAAGGTAATTTTATTTTAATAAAAATGTCTTTTAAAAAATAAGTAGAATCTCACCACGATATCTAAGTTTTTGAATTGATTAAATAGAAAAAGTTACATAAACTTTGAGAATGTATTTAAAGGGGGAAAAAAGGAATCTTGGCGAGATTTTCTCTCTGTTTTTTAATAATGATAATCTCGCCAAGGTTTCTTTTGCTTCCTTTCAAATACATTCTGAAAGCCTCTGTAACTTTATAAATTGATTAAATTAAAAAATTTAGATATAGTTTGAAATTGCTTGGCAAACTTTGACTTCACAAACTATGTTGATTGTACTGATAACTTTTCACTTGGCTTTATTTTTTGCATTGTAGATGCTTTTCGTCAGATTATATTTCTCTCGGAGAAAATTCCAATTTGTTAATTTTGTTAAAAATCTCGTAAAATCCAAAAGTATTTTTGTGAAATTTCAATATAAATTCTCAAGGAATTGGATAGAATTAACTAGTTATTTCAAAAACGGCTTTTACACTTTTCAAAGAAAATGAATTACGCGAATCTGAAAAAAGTTCAACGAAAAATTTAAAAAATTTCAAACGAATTTTTGTGTCATTTTTTTGCAATTGCAAATAGGACTACCGTGAACTAGTCATAGAATTATTTTTGATTTATATGTATATTGAGACTGATTGAGATAGAAGAATTGTTTTTGTGATATATTTTTTTATTGTTGATGCTTTTGCAGATTTAAGCTGAGAATGAAATATTCCATTCAAATTCCTTTAATTTTGTCTGGATTTTTAAGCAAATTTTTGAAGAATTTCATCTGATCATCTTTAAAACCCTGAATCCTAAATCAAGTCCACAACAAATGACAGGGATATTCTCCTTTTCCCTATTTTTCTAAAAATCCCATGTGATCCCTTTGAGATTTTTTGTAATTCTTTCCCTTTTTCTGTTTGAAGCTGCGAATAATTTTTCAAATAAATATTTAGAAAATAGCTATTTTTCTTAGATCGAGTTTTTCTCATTTTTTATCTAAATTTCGAACCTTATGCAATGCACTGTGAAATTATGTTTAAAAGCTTTTCTTTAATACTTTTAGAAATTTCGAAAAATATTGAATATAAAAAATCTAGCGATTCATTCGTTCTTTCAATCAAATAATAGATACATGAAAATCTGATATGATTGATTCAACAGTGACAGTAAAGAGAAAAAAATATCTCACACTTATTTGAGATACTTTTGTTCTCATAAAATTTAATTTTATAAACATTTAAACATTGTGGTTCCTTACAAAAGTTTTTCATTTTTCATTTTTATTCGTTACGCTGGCTTTTACGATATTGCTTTACACATTTAATAGGTATTCTAATCCCACATACCAATTGAAAAAGTTCATTAGAATTTGAACGAATATTCGTCAAAGTTTATTGGAAATTGAAATTAATGCTGTAACTGGTTTATGTAAATTTGAAATAATTGTCATTCGCCGAGATTCTATGGAATTTGTTTACCCGGGAGTATTGCAAGAGAAAACTATTCATCATGCTTTGTTAGTTTGAAATGACAGGATAAAAGTTAGTTGAAATTAAAAATGTATCGGGTAGCCTCTGAGATTTAAAAGTTTGAGTTCTAAAGTTACCAAACAAAGTTCTGGACAATTATCCACTGCCATTAAGCTATCGGGCTTTGCTAAATTAAACGCCACTGCGCAGGGGTGTCTGTCGAAGTCCCTTGAGCTTTAAGTTTGATCACTCGGAAGAGCTTTCCAGAGTAGCTGCTGGCCGTCAAGAGAAGTTTTTTTTTAAGTGTACTGTCAGCTTGATGATCACTAGTGTTATATCGCCCATAAAGTTATAGCTAAAACATCAAAGAAATTGTATCTTCAGGTGTCTGTGTATCATCCTCTATATCAGTTTTTATCACTGAGCGAAGCGGAGGAAATTTTCTATTCACAATCATTTCAAACTTCACTCTTTTATTCTGAATTCCTAGGCTCATGAATTTCTTTTAAAAATATCCGACTTTAATATTGACATTTATTTCGTGAAATAAATTACTACTTTATATGAAGCACTACTTAGAAAAAGGATTATTTTAATAATCATCTTTCTAATGTTTACGAATATATAATATCCCACCAAAAACATCTGAGATTCGAAAAATCTGCCAAGTGCAACTAGATGATTTTGTGAAATCAAAGTTGGCCAATCAATTTGGAAAAAAATATTTATAATAAAATATATTGAGAAATTTTTTTTATAAAGTACCCTATAAAAAATTTCAAAATAATGTTTGAAAAGACATTTTAGATATACATCTTGTCGGGATTATATTATTCCATCAATCTCCTACACTTAGCAATTTTTTGTTGGAATAATTCTGCTTATAACATTGAATCCCGTCAAGTTTTATAATGTCCAGAATATGGCTTTCTAAAATTTATTTTTCAAATTTCTATAAGGTTCTTAATAATAAAAGTTTCCAATATGTACACTAGGGTGGTCAAAAAAATTGACTTTTGAGTAGAGATTATTATTAAAATTCGTTAGGGAGTCTCCAAGGAATAATTTCCGCTGAATTGCTTCGAATTTCGGCGCCCCCTCTCAAAAAAAAAAAAAAAAACTGAAATTGACAATTTTGCGCAAAATTGACGCACATAAGCTGTTTTTTCCCCTTTTTTGCCATACATTATTTTTATTCGAGAAGTGAAATGTTTTTAAGAATTTCTAAACGAATTTCAAATTGTTCAAATAATTGGCATTTGTTGAAAAATTGTCCCTATTAACTCTTTGGAAGAACCTCTTTCACATGAAAAAAAAATTTATAGGAAAACTGATCTTTGTTTCAAGGTATACAGAAATTACTGCCCTATTATGTAACAAATTCCTAATTGTTTAAATGAATTTTTTTGGTCAAACAATTTCGTTCTGAAATAAATGTTTCGAATTGATATTTTTATATAAATAATGCGGTAATTTGTTATTTTTAAGATCCAAATTTTTCGTGGGAACCATTATCGAATTGTTTAAACAATCTATGCAAGATTAATTGTACATTTTTATGAAAATGGGATGGAAGAATCTGATTTGTTTTCTTAAATCGTTTAAGTGAATCGCTTATCATTAAATATTTAAATGTTAAACAAATGCTTCAAATAATTATTATTTGTTTAAACCATTTTTTTATATTGATCATGAAAATTTAAAGAAACAAACTTTTTATGACCAATGTAAACATTTTTTTGAACAAATATTAATCATTTAATGAATTTGTATAACATTTAAATATTTAACGATAAGCGACACACTCGACCACTTTTAGACAAAAATATTTCTTTATCGAATTAACATCAAAAAGAAAATCTTTAGTAAATTGTTTAAACAATTGAATAATGTTTTTAGCATCAAATGCTACTCTTGAAAATGACAAATCACCGCATTAATTACAGGAAAAGATAAGTTTCAAATATTTATTTCAGAACAACATTTTTTAAACAAAAAAAAGAAATTATTTTATCAAATACGAATTTTTAAAGAATGGGCTAGTAGTATCTGAAGGAAGCAGATATATAATAATAAGCGTCAAAGTTAACCAAATAAAAATTGTTTTTCTGGGATGATCACAAAATGAAGAAGTGGCATGCCCTCTATTAAAAAAAATTAAAACAGGTATGATTTTGGACCACCCATATACATTAAATCCTAAGGGATCAATAGTTGGAGCTCAGTTATTCAATCTTCCATTTAATATCAAAGTGATCCAATTTCAAGAATAAAAAAAAGTTACTATTCTAGCAGTCGACAGGTGTGTGGTTTTTTCTTCAAAAATCTTACCAAATACAAATTCAATGTTTACGTGTAACTGAAAAAAATGTTGCTGCTTAATCTGGATCATTTTCATCAAATCAGTATCTCTCTGCACACAAATCACAAATACCCCAGCATTTACTGTGATCTCATTATGAATATTTTTTGCCACATTATAAAAATATATTTTATTTGGACAATGTTTGAAGAATAAAATGTTTTTTTTTCCTCCTTGAAAAATATGCAAGATATCAAAAATTCCTGCAATATGTAACTTGAATCTGTTGCTAATGACTTCTCTTCAAAATTTGGTTTCAATCAGTTAGGATATACAGGGGAGCTCTGGTTAAAAAATTAATTTTAAAATGTAAAATATGACAAACTAAAGTTTTCAATTAGTAAAAGTATCGTATGTTTCTGAAATACATATCGAGAACAGTTTGCCATAGTTTTTTAGGTCAAATATTAGGCAAAAATTTGAGATAAAAACTAAAGACATGAGAATTTAGAAGTTGCTAATCTCTAATTTGTCTGTTCTTACTAGTAGATCATAATACAAAATTATACAGAATATAAAAGATACGGATAAGGATTCTGGTAGCTTTTGATGTACTTGGTGGTGATTTGCTAGAGCAAACTCTGATTTGGTTTCTTTAAGTTTTTTTTTTTAGATGAACATGGAATGATGCGGATTAAATTTAAGAAACGTTCAAAGATTTCTTTTTTTGTCTGCATAATAAGGCAAACGTGTTGATTTGACTGCATTCTTCTTTTTAAATAAAGAAATATTTTACGTTAAAACATATTACAGAGAGGTCTATAGAATTAAAAATATGTCTTAATTATCTCCCTTTGTACACGGCTCACGTAGCTTGCATTCAACCCAGAAATCTCGCGGATGCCTCAGGGATATTTCTTGAAATTCCGGAATATATCAAGGATGCATGTGCATTTTATTATTCAAATAAAGCACCTTATTTATTTTCATAATTTTATCTTCTGAAACTAATAATATTTTTGCAGCACTGCTAAGCAAATTCAATTCTAAAAATATGATTGAAATTATTTGCATTTTTTAGAAAATGATTTTTGATCTGACGTGCCTAATATTGCAATCAGGATAAAAGACGAGACTCTAATGCATTAATTCGTAGTAAAATGGGGACAAGCGGTTCATCTTTTCGGTTTATTACCAGAAAATGCAAAATATATTTCTATCTGGCCGTTTTTCGTACTGTAAAGCACAAATATATATTGAATTCATAAACAACTTTTACTGAAAAAGTAATTATTTATAAATCTTCCAATAATTTTGAAATAAATAAGGTTACTGATACTGATGGCATCGTAAAATAATGGGCTCATTGATCTCCTAAATGGACTGATTATGAAGGGAAACAATTTTTCGTTTGGTCTATGATAAAATATTATGGGAAACCTTATTTTTTAATTTTTTGTTCGAAATATACATGAGAACATAGCTTGGTTAACATTTAACAAAATCTGAAGTAATTTTCAATGTTATAAACGAATTTAATAAGCAAATGAATATCAGCCGTTGCACACTCCTAACAATTCGTTCCTTACAAAAATTGATAAAAAATTTGACTCAAATAAATAACATGTACGATTTTTAAACACCTGATAACAATGGGTAATTGTGCCAAAAAAATGTATAAAAAATACAATTTGAACCAACTTGAAAAAATTATATACCCTTAATACTTTATGAATAAAAATAATACTGGTTTATTTTTCAAACAATTTCACAACTTGACCTCTTGTCAACTAATGGATGATATATTGTGTTATGAAAACGACTGCCAGTGACCCAGAAAGAACCTTATTTATTAGGAATAATAAATAATAAAATACAAATACAGAGTAAAGATTACGAGACCACTGCATTCAGCGCAGCTAAAGCCACCATAGACAGTAAATTTACATTTTTTAAAGAAACAGTTGCTTACTCTTCCAAATAGATAAATCGCGGATTTTTGTTTTTCTTTTTATCAGAAAAACAAAACTTCTACACAACAGACTGTTATCCAGCAATATTTGTCCGTGTTATAAAAAATTTCTATAAGGATATTTACTTATCTGTCATTTATATGCATAGAAAATTTTTCTTTTCTGCGGAATGATTTCTTTTCATGTGAAGAATAGAACGTGTGCAGAAGTGGACATTCATTTAACAACATTTGTCATTCTTATAAACCATTTTTGCAAACAAATTCACTTATCAGACTTTTTAGTAGAGAGATTTTAATATTGCGATGGAATAAGTTTACATAGCAATATAACCAATAACACTGACAGTCTAATGAGTGAATTCGTTTGTAAAAATTGTTTATAACGCTGAAAAATGTTTTTGGATGGGAGACAATTGTGCACAAGTTCTGTTCATTAAATGAAAAGTGTATTGTGTACAATTCTTATTCTTCAGATGAAAGGAAGTGATTTCGCAGAAAGAAAATGTCCATAAAAATTCCAAATAAGTGAATATGTTTATACAAATGATTCATAACAACAAATGTTCTTAGATGACAGTCTATTAAGTACAAATTTGATTCTGTAGATGAAAAGAAATGATTCCTCAGAGAAGAAACATTTTGTATATATACAAAATTCTCTATATATATATATATATATATAGAAATACCAAATAGTGAATTTGTTCATTGAGATTCTTTACAACAATGACAAATTTCTTTGAAAGGCAGTCTATTATGCACAAATTTTGTTCTTCAGATAAAAAGAAATGATTCCGTGTGAAAGAAAATTTTTGTTTGGGTATAAATGCCAAATAAGTGAATTTGTTTATAAAATTTGTTTCTAATATTAACTTTTATTGTTTCTTGGTGCTCGTTCGTAATGCAAAATATCCAGCGTGATCCGATATAATCCACTTGTGAATCGAAGTAACTCAAGTAACTCCGAGTAATCCACTTATAATAGAGTTAATTTGGAGTAATTCAGGTAATCCAAGTAATCCACTTGTATTCCAGTTCTAATCAGGAGTAATTCAAGTAATGCGGGGTAACTCATTAGTGAGACTTAGTAATCCAATTGTGATCCGAGGTAATCCACTTGTAATCGAGTTCTGAGACTGAATAATTCACTTTTAATTCAGTTTTAATCTGGATCAATCCACTTATAATCCAGAGTAATCCATTTGTTATATAAATGATTCGGAGTAATTCAGAAAATCCAATTATTATACCTGTAATCCACTTTTGATCCGATGTAATCCACTTTTAATCCGCGGGAATCCAGTATTAAACCAAATAATTCTGAGTAATTCAGGTAATCCAAGTAATCTAGTTGTCATTCAGTTTAATTCACTTGTAATATAGGGTAATCTACTTTTAATCCAGGTAATTCGAAGTAATTTAGGCAATCTAGGTAATTAACTTCTAATCTAGAGTATTCCAGCTGATTCACAGTAATTTACACAGGTAATACAAACATTTTTCAACTTTGTAGTTAATAATCTGTTCTGCTTTTAGTTAAAAATTGATCTTTATAGTTAAAAATGTATGTATTTTCTTAGAAATTTGTCTTTTTCGGTAGAAAATTCGTCTTTTTGAATGAAAAAATAATTTTTTTTACTGAAAATTTAACTATTTCATTTTTACTTGAAAATTTATATTTTTTAGTTGAATATTCAACTTCTTGGTTTAAAATTAAACTACTTTGTTAAAAATTCGGTTTTCTCTTTCAAGATACTTGATTTTTGTTGAAAATGGTTTGGTGGGAAATTGAACTAATTTCCTCAAAATTCATTTTTTATTGAAATTATTTTTGAAATGAAAATTTAATGATTTCATTTTTTGTGAAAGTTCGCCTTTCTTTGTTGAAAATTCATGTATTTCGTTGAAATTTCGTTTTTTTGTTAGAAAATTAAGATTCTTGCTTCAAAGTTCATCTTTTTGGATGAAAGCTGAATTACTTTGTTGGAAATTCAATTATTTAGTTGAAAATTCACGTATATTGTTAAAAACTCGTCTTTTTGGTGATAGGTTGAACTATTTTATTAAAAATTTGTTGTGTTTTATTTGAAAATTTGAATTTTCAACTGAAAATTCAAATATTCAATGGTTGATTATAAATTTATTATTTTTAGTTGACAATTAAAAAATGTTGTTAAAAAGTTTTTGTTTTGGTTGAAGATTCTTGATTTTAGTTCAAAATTCATCTCCTTCGTTGAAGATTTAACTTTTTAGTTGAAAACCTGTTGTTTTTTGGTTTAGAATCCATTTATTAAATAAAATATTACCTACGCTAGTTGAAAATTAGTCATTTTAGTTGAAAATTAATCTCTTTGGTTGAAAAACCTTTTTTTTTCTCCAAAATTAATTTTTTTACTGAAAATTATACTTATTCATTTTTGTCTGAAAATTGATGTTTTTTATGAGAAATGTTAAATTTTTGGTTAAACATTCACCTTTTTTAGTTGAAGATCGTTGAAAAATCATGTATTTTGTTACAAATTCGTTTGCTTTGGTAGAAAATTCATGCTTTTGGTTAAAAATTCAACTTCCGCTAAAACTCATTTTTAGGAGTTTCCCCCTCATTTTGTGCCAAAAGTAAAATTGGTTGTTCTGAAATTTTAAAATGATTCAGCCACAAAAAAAGAAAAATTTTACGGGATAACTAAGAGTACCAACATATTCATAGGCAACGCGGCTCTTTATTAGCGTTTGCTCTCGGCATAGAGCGATAAAAGTTGCAGCCGAATCGTTGGCATGACTGGCTAAAGTCGTGCTTGGCATAAAAGGGCTTCTTTCGTGGCATTCTTAATCTCAACGGCTTTTTTGTATGAAGAAAATATTTCTCTTGCGAAGAAAATTGCAAGAATCTCGAGTCTCAGCCTGAAAGAAACTTTCAAGAATTCGAAGCATTCACAAATTTTGAGCCGCTCGCAAGTTTGAGCGCGACTGTTGGTTCTTGCGCTTCGTGATTGATAATATATTAATATATATATAATATATTTCTAAACACCTGGTAATAATAGTTAATTTTTCAAACAAATTTGATTAAAAAAATACAGATTTTCGTGAATTCTTAACAGAATTCTTAGCTTGGAAAAATAATTTAACTTTTAATCTAGAGTATTCCAGGTAATTCGCAGTAATTCGCATAGGTAATCCAAACATTCTTAGACTTTTTTATTAATAATTATTCGACCTAATTTATAGCATTGACAACTGTAATTTGGTGATTGTGAATTCTCCTTTGCTAAAGCTTCTTCGCCTTTAAAGAACACATTCTCGTCACGTATCTCGTGCTTTGCACATACGTATTATTATTGTCTTGTTTTTATAATTGAAAAAAAAATTGAGCATCCTATAAAAAAAGAATTTTGTTAATAAACATTTTATGGCATCTTGTGTCGTTTTTCCATAAACTCAATTTTTTTATGTTTTTAAAATATTTTTATAATAAGAGTTTATAAAAAAATTTTAGATCTTTTTTGGTTGAACACCTCTTGTCTTTTCATTTTTTTAGTACCTTGTGCTGTTTTTCCAAAAATTTAATTCTTTTATTTTTAATGTTGTTTCTTACAAATAAAAAAAAACTACGAGTCCTATAGAAAAGTGATTTATAACAAATGTGTAGATCTTTTTTGGGTGCATAATTTTTGTCCATTCACCTTTCTTCGTATCTTGCATGGTTTGGGCGCAAAATGGAATTTTTGATTATTTTTTATGCTATCAAAATTTAAATTTTTGATTTTTTGAGAAAATTCAAAACGTTGCTATCATAATCTTACAGGAAATTCAAAAAGCAACGATTTTCATATTGTGCGTTTTTTGGCTTAAAATGTTCATTGTCGTTTTTTTTGTATTTTGAAAATGCTATAACTCTGATAAATTTCTTTTCATCGGAAAAAGTCGTAAGAATAAATTATTCGAGTTTCCGTGTAATACGAATAGCCGTACATAGAATTTTTAGATCTTGAAAAAAATGATCTCTAAAAATTTGAAAATGTTCTAACTTTTTGAAATTTTATACAAAATAGCTGGTTAACGAACTTGATCTTTCTTTTTGGCCCCTAAAACTGTGTGCTAAAGCACAATCCAATCCAATCCATGATATTCAGTTTTCATATAAATACAATGCCTTTTCATTATGATGAAAATGTAAAAAGTTGTTAATTTTATTTCGTATTATAAAGAAATGTCTCATATATTTGGCGCAACTGAACTGATTGAAGCCACATACCTTCACTTTAGTTAGATTTTCAATACGAGGAAAACGATTTCGTTAGAATTCCATCAGATTCCAATCCATTTCTAACTTTCTGATTAAGTAAATTGTCTCCTTTGTATTGTGAATAGAAGGATCAAAGGGATATCGATTATTTTATTCTACAGAGTGCAATTACAATTAATTTTATTCAATGACTTTTACGTCAAATATTTATAACAAAGGTTTCTACCAATTAATAAAAGAACTTCTTTATTATTAATCTGCTGGCCTTTATTAACAAATTTTATAACGAAATGCAACAAAGAAGATATTTTATTATTTACTATCACTATTATTATTGCTATTTTGTATATATTCTTAATAAGAAATTCGTATATTGTATACAAATTGTCGATGACAAATTATTTATTTATTATAAAAAATTAATTTGTGTCTATAAAGAATGTTTTTTTTGTATCTATTTCACATGAATAATACTCGGCCTGAATAATTGGTGCATTGCTAATAGATTTGTTTCTTCAAAATTATGATTTTTTCAAAGTTTACGGTTAAATACAAAGAAATAAAATTTAGAAAATCTAGAATCTTGAATCTCTGAAGAATTGACGTAGCCTTCATTTGAAAAAAAATTAAAAGTCGGTTGAAAATGAGAACACTTTTAAAGTTGAACTATTCCAAAAAAGCGTTTAAAATTAGATACCCATAACATATAAATTTCGAAAATTGAATAATTTGCAATTCTATATTTTTAAAGTTCTAGAATTTTCAATTGTAAATACTTGAAAGTGTAGAACCTTGAATTGTAAATCCTTCAAATTGAAGAGTTTTTCATGTTGACAATTAACAATTAAAAATTATGCAAATTTAAGTTTTATAATTAAAAATTCTGCAATATTGACGCTTTACATTCCAATTTTCTTCAATTTTAAAGATTTAGAATTAAAAACTTTACGGAAAAATTGAAGAATTGAAAATTTTGAAAATTAAAGAATTTTTAATTGTAAATTTTTAAAATTGAACTATTCCAAAAAAAATTCTTAATTATATGCACAGCCTGAACAATTGCTGCTTACGGTTAAATAAAAAGGAATACATTTTTTTTTAATTTACGAGCTCGAATTTCTGAAGAATTCAGTTAGATTCAATTTGAAAGAGTTAAAAATCGGTTAAAAATTGTAGCTGCACTCTTATTTTGAACATTTTTTCATAATTTTGCCCCACTGTGTGATAGCACCCCTATCTCGTTCTGAGGAAATTGGAATCGGATTTTACTTCAAAGCTATACAGGAATAAAGATTTCATCCCCCCCCCCATTTTTTTATAATCTCATCACTTCATTTTCAAAAAAAATCATGCATAATAAATATATATAACTATATATAACTATATATAACTATATATAACTATATATAACTATATATAAATATATATAACTATAACTATATACTTTGTAGTTAAAAACAAAACAAAAATGTTTTCACATCAAAAAGGTATAAAGCGTAACAAAATAAAAGATTTTTTATTTTTATCTTAGGATATGGGATTTCCAAATAGTTTTTTAATAAGTTTTCTGTATTTAGGTTTCGATTGGCTGCCAGTCCGTACGTCCGTCGTAATTTTTTCCAATGAGGGGAAATGAGGAGAAAGGAAGTAGCAGAAGTTATGTGAAAATTAGGGGTGGAGAATTAGGGGAAATGAGTGTAGGTATGGGAAATGAGGAGCAGGAAGCGAGAGGAAAGGATGAGTAGGGGAAATTATAGGAGTGATAGAGGGGGGTGGAGTCATGGTGGGTAATTAGATGAAGTGAATGGGGAACTGGGGGAATAGAGGCAGAGGTGTAGTCTAAGTGAGGGGAGGGAAACTAGGCATGTGAGGGGAAATTAGGGGTTGGTGTCAGGTAGGGTGAATTAGCGGAGGGGAAGTAGATTAAATGATGAAAAATGAGGGCGGGTTAGGGGGTGTTAGGAATACCGGGAGGAGGGAAGTTGTTTACCGAAAAATAGAGCTACAAAGCATCCCGCACCAAATGTACAGTAGATGGCTTTTTGTGAAAAATTCTAAATCTATTTTTTGTTTTTGTATTTTCGAGCCTTCAAAGGAATAATCCGAAAGAAAAAAAGTAAGAAAAATTGACAGTTTTTTCAACAAAAAATGGTCAAAGTTTCAATTTTACATGTATTTTAATAGAAAAATGCTTATTTCAGTGAAAATTTTTTTTTCTCCTGAACTCTTAATGGTTTTTTCGGTATACAGCATGTTATGAGGGTGTTTTCATAGTTCAAACATCCATGTATGGAAATCATCATTTCTTAGAAAGTTAAGTCACTGGAGATTTTTTATTTAAATGCTAGGGTATGAAATCACTTTCAAATAAGTAAAGGAAGCGTGCATAGCTTGGATATTATATATATGTGTATTTACTTCAAGGGTTGTTTTATCATCCCTTGAATATTTATTCCGGAATATCGACATTTCTTAATGACTAAAATCACAATATCACTTTAAAACGTATAAGAAGTGTCCTTTAGGAGGATTTGCATTATAATTTATTTACAGAGTAGTTCAATCATCCCTCTATGATAAAAACAAAGAAATGGATATTTTATACGGGATAACCAACCACAAATTTTTGTTATTAACATATTATTTATCAACAAAATCACTTTAAAACATATATAGGAAGCCTTTTTTAACAGGATTTGCATTAGTATTCATTGTCAGGGCCATTTAATCATATCTTATTTATTGAACAAGGAAATCGATATTTTATATGGGATAAAGCACCAGAGATTTTTTTAATTGTACATTGATCAACAAAATCACTTGAAAGATACATAGGAAGCGCCTTTAAGTAGGACTCGGATTATAATTTATTGTCAGGGTCATCTAATCATCCCCTAATTATTGAACCGAAGAAATCGATATTTTAAACGGGATGAAGCACCAAAGATATTTTTAGTAATACATTGATCAACGGAATCACCTTAAAACACATACAGGTAGCAATTTTTTAGAAGGATTCGCATTAGAATTTATTTTCAGAGTCATCCGATCATCCCCTAATTACTGAAATAGGGAAATCGATATTTTACACGGATTAAAACACCAGAGATTTTTTATTAGTACATTGATTAACAAAATCACCTAAATATATATATATATAGTTGCTTTATCCTGTATGAAATATTGATTTCTTAGTTTCAATAATTAAGGGATGATTGAACTACCCTGAAAATAAATTATAATGCAAGTCCTCCTAAAGAACACTTCCGATATTTATGTTTCAAAGTGATATTGCAGGCCTGATCTTTGGTGATTTATACCTTACGAAAAGTTAATTTCTCGGCTTTTCTAAGTAAGGGATGATTAAACAGCCCTCTCGAAATATTCAAAGACATCCTTGTCGTTCTACACCTTCCCTATTTACTTTAATGTGATTCCTATCCTTATAGATTAATCAGAAAACTTTTTGTGATTTTAGTCACTAAGAAATGTCGATTTTCCGGGCTAAATATTCAAGGGGCGATAAAACAACCCTTGTCGTAAATGCACATATATAATATCCAAGCTATGCACGTTTCCTTCACTTATTTGAAAGTGATTTCATACCCTAGCATCTAAATAAAAAATCTCCAGTTACTTAAGTTACTAAGTAATGATGATTTCCAGACTTGGATGTTTAAACTATGAAAACACCCTCATTACATGCTGTATACACAAAAAACCGTTAATCTTTCTGGTTCTTAGATATGAGTCTTTTGTTTCGGTAAGACTGATACTCAAAATGTGAAAATTCGAGAAAAATCTAACAAAGAGTTTAGTGGAAAAAATTTCTTTTTCACTAAAATAAGCATTTTTCTATTAAAATACATGTAAAAATTGAAACTTTGACCAATATTTGTTGAAAAACTGTACACTTTTCTTACTTTTTTCTTTCGTATAGCGTAGTTTTTGTTTCATTCGTAAAAAATAACATTAAAGATAAAAAAAACTTAATGTTTGGACAAACGACACAAGCTATGAAAGAAATGAACGAATAGTCGCGCGTCCTAAGCGCGCTCAAGCATGAATAATTTGTGCATTGTTCATGCATTCGTTTCTTCAAAATTATGATTTTTTCAAAGTTTGCAGTAAAATAAAAAATAAAATTCTTTCAAATAGTTTTTTTACAAGTTTTTAAGTCTTGATCGTGTGTCAGTCCGTCCGCCCGTCGTACTTCTTTCCGAGAAGGGGAAATGATGAGATTGGAAGTAGGAAAAGTGATGTGGAAATTAGGGGTGTGGAAATAGGGGAAATAAGGTAAGGTAGGGGTTATGCGGGGTAGGTAGCGAGGGTAGTGGGGGAAGGAGGGATATGGAAAATTGAGTGAGGGGGAAGTAGGGGGAATGGTGGGAGGGGTGTTGTACGAATGAGGGTGGGCAAATAGTAAAGTGAGGGGAAATTATAGGAGGAGAAGTAGAGAAAGTAATGAGAAATGAGGGGGGAGTAGGAGAAGTGAAAAATAATTGGAGGGCGAAAGTAGTCCTTCATTATAACAACTTCAAGAATATGATGAGATTTTTCAGAAAAAAAGTTTGAGTTAATTTTTAGAGCTTCGTAGCCCTGGGCAGAAACCCCTACAGTTTCTGTAGAGTGTCCGTCCGTTGTACTTTTTCCAAGAAGGGGAAGTCAGGGGGACTCCTAATTCCTGACTCCTTGCTCCTGACTCACAAGGAGAGGGGAAGTAGGGGACATAGGGGGAGCGTAAATAAGGAAAATGAAAGTGAGAAAGAAGGTGAAGTTAGGGAAAATGAAAGAAAGGTCGTCGGGGGAAATTAGGAGAGGAGAACAATGGGAAGTCATGGGAAACAAACGGGAAGGGGGGAAGAGGAGAAGAAGGAAATATGGGGAGGGTAAGTAAGGGAAGTGATGGGGAATCATGAGAGCGTCAGTATGTGAAGTGAAGGGATGGTAAATAGGGGAAGTGTGGTGAAACGAGGGGAGGGGGAATGTAGTATGGAAAAGTACGGGATATTATGGGAGGGGAAGTGAGGAAAGTGCTAGTATGGTGGTGCGACTGAATAGGGGAGGGGTAGTGAGGGCTGTAGAATGTAAGTGGGGTAATAGAAGTGTTAGCGGGGGAAGTAAGAAATGTTGGAAAGTAGAAAAGAAAGAAATTGGAGATGGGAGAGGGAGCGAAGGTTAACGTTTGGGGAGGGGAATGAGGGGATGTGGGAAAGAGCAAATATGGAAGGGGGAGGTTAGAAACACTCAATTAACGTTGTAATATGCTACGAAACATTCTTTTATAGGCGCACGGCAGGTCGCCTACTTTGACTATTTTTTCTATCAAATAGTGTTATTTATTTATAATATAAATAAATAAGGTATTCAAGATGTTTTTCTTAACGATTTAGGTACTATTTTTATTTATAATAGCAGGGAAAGCTAAACGGTGCTAAATCTATCGACATTTTTGTGAGATTATTATTTGTTCACACAATGGTTATTAAACTACAACATCCACCTACAAAAAAAAATTATTTATCCTATCGCTTGTGAATTCTTCCTCTGGGACGGTTTTTTGCTTTTCCTGTGAAATTTGTTTGACTTGACTGTTTTTCTTTATTTGACATTAATATTTTTATATTGCAAATGCGTCCCACAGATGTGGAAGGTACAATACATTGCCAGCTAAAATTAATTAGGCTTTTGTAATCCATACAGCGGCGACGGCCGATAATATGACAATTAGCATGATTTCCATGTTAATAGTGTAGACATCGCATTATGTGGTAATCGTAATGAAATTGTGCGATTTTCCCGATAATTGAAGGTTCTTCAAACTTTAATTGCGTTATAGCAAACATCGATTAGAGTCATTCCTGTTTATTGGAGGCTGTAATTATGTAAATTAATCAAAACAAATCTGCATTCACTTCAAAACGGCATGAAGCGTCAAAAATGAGTGATTTTTTATTTTAGGAGATGGGATTTTCAGATAGTTATTCAATAAGTTCTTCGGATTTAATTTTTTTTTGTATACGTGGCTATAGAAATTTCAAATAAAATGTGGAAATATGAGGTCATGTAAGTCTCAAATCGAAGCGAGGCATTTCATTTTTATACATTTAAAATTAAATAGTTTTTAGTTGTAACTCTCCAAAATTGTAGAACTTTGAATTGCAAATAGTTAGAATTGAAGTGTTTTTAATTTTGAAAACTTGCAATTAAAAGGTCTATAATTTTTATGCCTTACTTTTGATTTTTTGATTCCCAAAATCATTCAAATTAAAGACCTTTTATTTATACATCTCTAAAACTAAAAAAATTTAAACTGCAAATAGTTTAAATTGAAGATTTACCATTGAAATCGTCAAACTTGTAGAACATTAAATTGTAAATCTTTGGAATGATAGAATTTTTAGATTTTCAAAAATACAATAAAAAATTATGTAATTTTGATGATTTACGTTAGGAACTTGTTCAATTTGGAAAATATAGAATTGAAGATATGACTTTTGATTTTTCAAATCATCAAAATCATCAAAATTCAGGAAATTTACAATTAGAAATTATACAAATTTGAAGTTCTATATAATTGAAAATTCTGTAATTCTATTGATTTATGTAGAAAATATTTTCAATTTTTAAGATTTAGAATGCAAAGCTTGACTTTTCATTTTCAAAATTATCAAAATTTATTAACTTTTATTTATATATCTTCAAAATTCAAAACTCTTCAATTGTATTCCTTCAAAATTATGCAGCTTTATATTGTAAATCTTTAAAATTCAAGAGCTTTTAATTTTGATATGCTACAATAAAAAATTATTCAAGTTTTAAGTTTTGCAGTGAAAAATTCTGTAATGTTGATGATTTCCATTAGAAATTTCTTTAATTTGGAAGATATAGAATATTAAGCTTGACTTCTGATTTTCATAATTTACAATTTAGGATTCCGTAATTTTGATGTTTCACATTTGAAATCTCATCAATTTGGAAGACTTAGAATTGAGAAATTGACCTTTGATTTCCAAAATCACCAAACATTCAGAGTTTTTATTTAAACATGTTTAAAAATTAAAAAATTTTAATCTTCAAATCGTTAAAATTAAAGAATTTATAATTGTAAATTGTAAACATTGAAACAGCTTTAATTTTGATAATTTAAAATTAAAAATAATGTCATTTTTAGGTTTTACAAATAAAAATTCTGTAATGTTAATGATTCACGTGGGAAACTTCTTCAATTTGAAAGATTTAGAATGGGCAACTTGAATTTGATGTTCAAAATCATCTAAATTTGAAAATTTATATTTGTACATCTTTAAAATTGAAGTTTTTAATTTTGTCAACTTACAAGTAAAAATGATGCAAGTTTTAAGTTTCAATATATAAAAAGCTGTAATTTTGAGGATTTACATTTCAAATTTCTTCAGTTTGGAAGATTTTGAATTGAAAACCCTTTTTTTACTTTCAAAATCATCAGAATTAAAAAAATTTTTTTTATACATGTTTAAAATGGAATATTTTTCAAGTTTAAATCTTGAAAACTGAACTATTAAGAAAACAGAATTTAAAATTACAGCATTTTAAATGCGAATTTTAAAATAGTAAACATGTTAAAAATGGATCAGTGTTGGAAATCAAAACACCAGAAAGACTCAGAATTCCAGAATGTCTTTTAAGAACATCTTATTACGATATAAAATCTAATATTAAAAAATTAATTTTTTTCTTGGCTTCAATCCCTGCTTGGATAAAAGCTTATCTTTAAATAAATGTTAAAGATTACTGAAAATCAATTAAAGTAAACATTCAAAATGGAACTGAAATTAAAGGGACGACTGAAAATCCGAAAAATAAAATTACTGCCGAACAATAAAATTCCCGAGTAATAACATTTCCAAATCATAAAATTCCTGTATTTGAAAATTCCCGAATGATAAAATTAACGAATTATAAAATACCCGAATAACAAAATTCTCGAATTAGAAAATTCCCGAACAGTTTAAAATATTACCGAATTGGAAAATTCCCGAATAATGAAATTCCCGCCAGTTTATAATATTACCGAATTTGGAAATATTACCCAATAATAAAATTCCCGACAGAAAATTTCAGAATTATAGTATATCCGAACTTTATAATTCGGGAATTTTCTAGTTCGGTTGTTTTGTAATTAGGCAATTCTCTGCCGGGAATTTTACTATTCGAAACTTTTATTGTTCGGGATTTTTCAATCGTCACAAATGAAAATCAAAATTAAAGGTCGTGCCTGAACGTCCCGACAGTCAGTACGTTTATCTATGTTTATCACACGTTCGAGTCTAAACGTATGGAACATGCAGGGGGAAGGGGGAGCTGGAATAGGGAAGGTGACGTGGCTGGTGTCCGGATGGTAAAGGCTACCAGAATTTAAATTTAAATTGACTTTAAATTAAAATTGTCAGAAAGCCGTTGTAATTATTCAAATATATATTTGAATTTATGATTATTAATGATAGTCTATAGCACATTAAATTGAAGCATATATTTAATTTGATAATATTAAAAATAAGAAATCTATGGACACATCAGTGAGCCTACAATAGGCCGGCTTAGAATAAGCTAGCTTAAATACGAGAGTAGCTCAGTTTCGCGTCGGCGCAAAAGCGTTTTCGGCAGTAGATCTCAGTTCCGAGTTACACCGGCGAGCCTACAGGAGGCCGGCTTACTACAAATAAGCTAGCTTAAATGACAGAGCCCAGTTTCGCGTCGGCGCAGAAGCCGCAGGGACTCCACGTTTGCGACAGAGAGCCACGGCCGAAAACGCTTTTGCGCCGACGCTAAACTGAGTCACTCTCGTATTTACGGTAGCTTACTTTAGACGCGCTTAATTTACGCCCTCTGGTGTAGCCGCGTTCTCTGTCGCACACGTGGAGTCCCTGCGGCTTCTGCGCCGACGCGAATCTGGCCACTCTCATTTAAGCTAGCTTATTCCAGGCAGGCTTACTGTAGGCTCGCCGGTGTAAGTGGGTCCTATAATAAAAGGATAAGAGTAAAATTAACGCGGTTGGCATGCAGTTCCTGCGCATTATGTGCGCTAAAATGCTAATGGCCAAAGTCAGTAATGAGATGATTCTTGAAAAATGTGGTGTAAAGGAAACACTGTTTGACAAGAATTAAAGAAATTGATTGAGACTACCCAGAGGCACGTGATGTCCTATTTTTGCTAGTATTAATAATAATTATAAAGGTAGAACAAAGGGATTTACAAGTTTAGGTTAGCAGATAACAAGGAGGGATGTATCCCGAATAATTTAATTGAGAAAAAACTGGATATTGGAAGAGACATCTGTCAGGTTGAAAGTATCTCAGGAAGGCAGGAACGGCACAACAATGGACACGAGCGAAAAGGTAGAGGGGGTTACAGACTGACTAATCAGATTACACCTTGCTCAGTAACGAAGTTGGCCAAATTGCACTTGCGTCGCTCGTGTTGTTGTACGTTAATTAGTGCCGCGAAGTACAACCCTTGCGCATTATTCCTGACAAGCTTAAAACAAAACTTCGAGATCCCCGAAATATGTTTCGCGTTTCTCGTAACAGGTGAGCCCAGGCTTTGATAAGACACACCTGTTCCACTCATCTTACGGTATCACTCGATAAGGCACACCTGCTCACTCGACCTCTTTAGGGAATTCCTTCCTGTTCCTCATATCTTAGGGGTCCTCCATATATTATCTAACGATTTTTCAAACGATTTTTGAACCTTCCCTCTTCCCTTGTAACGATAGCAAAACAATAGACCCCCTCCCTTAATATTACGCTAAATGGAATAGTTAGATTTTAAATTAAAAATAATTAATTTTTAATAAAAAAGGAATCTTTCACATCGCAGTTGAATGATCCATCACATAGTTGACTTTTGTACCAAATTCTTGAATTTCTAAGACAAAAAGACGAATTTTTATTCAAAACAGTTGAATCTTCAATCAGATTGTTAAATTTTCAGTTAAAAAATTGAGATTTACCCCAAAAAAGGGAAGTTTCAACAAGTTTGTTCAATCTTCAACTAAGGAGATTAATTTTCTACCAAAATTATGAATCTCCAACAAAAAAATGAATCTTCAAAAAAGTAGTTCAACTTTGAACCAAGAAGCTGAATTTTCAATAAAAAAATATAACAGTTGATATTTCGAGAAAAAAGTTCTTAATTTGTAATATAAAGTAATAAAATTTAACTAAAAAAGACAAATTTTCAACACAGTACTTGAATCCGCAACTAAAACAGATTAATTTTAAAACAGACGTTTGCATTTGTAATAAAAAAGTTGATTTTCTACTAAAAAAGAAGACTTTGCAACAAAATGCATAAATTTTGAACTAATTAGTTAAATTTTCCACCAAGAAGATTAATTTTCTACCAAAAAGACGAATTTTCGAGCAAATAGATGAATTTTCAGTCTAAACAGAGAACTCTTTAACCAAAAATGGAATAGTTACATTTTCATTGAAAAAAATGATTTTCAATTCAAATAGTTAAATTTCTACCAACCTGTTGAATTTTCAAGACGAAAGGACGGATTTCCCACAAAACAGTTGAATTTTCAACCCAAAGATATGAATTTTCTATCGAATATTTGAATTTTCTATCAAATTGTTGAAATTGCAAACAAAAGAGATACATTTTTAAACAAAAAATATGAATTTTCAACAAGAGAGTCTATTTTCAACCAACTAGATGAATTTTCAACCTAAAAAAATTAATTTATAACAAAAAATGTACTTCATAAAAGATAGAATAGACAAATTGTTGGCTCCCTTTTATTATATTCAATTTGAAAAGTTCTTATTTTTTAACACGTGACAAGTTTTGTTAATATCACAAAAAATATTACTTTTTTTCGGTTCGAACAGAAATAATTTAATTAAAAAAAGCTTGGAAAGAACTTGTAAATATGTATCTCAGCAACCTTATACTAAGAAATTACTCAAAGCAGGCTCCGTAAGCCTACAAAAAACGGTTTTCGTAGCCTATTAGGACGTTAACAAAGTCGTCTAAGTCTCCCCCTCCCATACTTTTCCTCCCCTTACTTTTCTCTCTCAACCTTTTATTCACCTATTCTCACTTCACTTCACCCTTCGCTTCCCCTCTCTTCCAGAACTTCTTCCTCCTCTCTTTTCCCCTCTCCACACTTCCCCAACCAACACTTCCCTTCACGTACTTCCCTTTCCCAGGCATCAATTTATCTCCTCTACTCACCCGCACTACCCTCCTAGCCCTATCTTCAATTCGGACTACCTTCCCTCACTACACTTCCAAGCATTTTCCCTACTTCCCCTACCTCCTCTCCAGTTTTTCCTTACTTTCTCTACTTACCCTCCCCAATTTCCACTGAATTTTATCTAATCGCCCCACCCCTGATTTCACCTACTTCTCATCTGCTCATTTCACCATTAGTAGAAAGTAGGAACTTTCCTCCCCTCATTTCCCATAATTTCCTGTTCTTCCCCTCCCATAATTAACCATCACTTCCCCTATTGTCCCTCCTTTCATTCCCCTTATTCCCCTTACTTCTCTTACTTCCTCTCCCCTCATTTCCCTTATTTCCTCTACTCCCCTGCATAATTTCCCTTCACTTCCTCTACTTACCCTCCCCTAATTTCCCCTGAATTCCTTTACCCCTCCCCCTGATTTCACCTACTTCTTCTCTGCTCATTTCACCTCACATACCCTACTTTCCTCTCCTCATTTTCCATAATTTCCACTACTTCTCCTCTCTTCATTAATCATTACTTACCCTGTCCTTCCTCTCATTCTCCTTATTTCCCTTACTTCCTTTCCCCTCATTCGCCCTACTTCTCTTCCTCTACTTCGCTTCCCTCATTTCCCCTCCTTGGAAAGAAGTATGACGGACGAACGGACACCCTAACAAAACTTGAAGGGTTTGGGCCGGACTATAAAATTCTAAAAACCTAATTTTTGTTGATATGTACAAAAAAATCTCTAAATTGATCAAATAATATTTTCTCTAAAATATAATTTTATATTATTATTTTTTATAAAAAACTGCACATTACAAATTTAAAAATAATTTTCGAACCTGATAGGACACCTCAACTTTTACACATGCCTCAAAAACAGATAAAAAATGCTATCTTTCCTACCTCTTATATAATTTTATCAAAAAAAAAAACATTACATTTTAAAAAACGTTACGAAATAGGATTACAAAAGCTCCTCTTGAAACCTCCCTCTCCCTTAAAAGCGTTACGTTATATATGGAAGACGCCATATCTTAGCGGAATCTCTAGAGATTTCAATTTTTCTTATTCTCAAGAATATGCAGAGGAAGTAGAATAATGTAGAAGTGAATTTACTACCCTGGAATGATCGTCCTTGCAATTTGCGCAGTGAACTTGATTGTATTTCCAATACTGGTAATTCATACCTCCGGGGATCACTCATGTAATGCGCTTCACTTCAAAGTGATGCGGTTTATGTGAAATTGTAGAGAATTTCAGTGGAATTCAGGATTTGCTTCACTTGTACACTATATGTAATTTTAATTATTCCCTTTGGTGCATTGGGAAAACAATATTATTCAATTAAAGAAATATTGTATCAAACAAAAAAGAAACACCCTCTTTAAGGGCCGTTCAAAAACTATGTCACACTCACATAGGGGGGGGGGGGGTAACAGGTTTTTAGAAGATTTGCTAGAATGCGAACTGCATTAATAGAACTTAATAATAATATCCAACTATTATTCTTGGAAAGTTATATTTTTTTATTTGAAAAGTGTACCACTATATTTTTGGTTTAGAAATAATCTCATATCATTAAAAATTCTACTATTCGGTGGAAGATATAGAACTATTTTGAGGAAAATTCCTTTTTTTCAAGTTAAAAATTAATTTTTTCAACTGATAATTAAACTAATCTATTTTTCATTTTATTTTATTTTTTTTAATTTTAATTCAGGTATTAAATTTTGCATTGAGAATTCATATTTTTTGTCGAAAATTCAACTACTTGGTTCCAAATTGATCCTTTTTACTAGAAAGTTCAACTATTTGTTTGAATATTCAAATATTCATGCATTTTGTTAAAATCTTGTCTTTTTTGTTCCAAGATTTAACTCTTTTGTTGAAAATTCGTTTCTCTTCTGGGTTTGGAAATTAAATTTATAAGCTATTAACCATTCCATTTTTGGTTGAAAATAGATTTTTTGATGAATATTCATATTCTCCTGTTGAAAATTCAACTGTTTTGTTTGAGATTCTCATTTTTAATTTCAAAATTCTATTATTTTGGCAGAAAATTTAACTATTCGTTTGCAAATCAAGTTTTTGGTTGAAAATTCATTATTTTAACTAAAAATTAAACAAATCCATTTATAGTTGAAAATTGATCATTTCTAGTTGACAATTCAACCATTTGGTTGAAAATTCCTGTATTTTATTGAAAACTCGACTTTTTTAGTCGAAGATTCAACTATTCTTATGAAAATTAATTTTTTTTTTCAAATTAATTTTCTCAACTGAAAACTTAAATAATCCAATCTTGGCTGAAAATTGATCGTTTTTGATTGAAAATTCAACTACTTGGTTGAAAATTGATTAGTTTTAGTTGAAAATTAAACCACTTGATTGCAAATAAACTGTTGGCTTGAAAAATTCATATTTTTAACAGAAAATTTAACTGATATATACCTTTGGTTGAAAAATGATTGTTTTTGGTTGAAAACTCAACTATTAAACCTTTCATTGAGTATTCATAGTTTTAGTTGAAAATTCAACTACTTGGTTGAAAATTTGATTGTTTTCAGTTGGAAACTCAACTATTTGATTAAAAATTCGCGCATTTTGTTAAAAACTTGTCTTTTTTAGTCGACAATTGAAATGTTTGGTTGAAAATTCGTACTTTCTTGAGTTTTGGAAAACTAATTTTATGAAATTCAAATTTAACTACTCCATTCTTACTTGAAAACAGATTTTTTGTAGAAAATTGATATTTTTGAGTTTAAAATTCATCCTTTTTGTGGAAAAATCCTATTTTTAGCTTGAAAATTGTATTGGGTTGCATGATAGAAAATTTAACAATTCGTTCGAAAATTAACTTTTTTGTTGAAAATACTTATTTCCAGTTTGGAAATTCAACTGATTTTGTAGAGAATTCGCCTTTTTGGTTTGAAAATTTAATAATTTGGTTGAAAATGCAATACTTTTTGGTTTAAAATAATCCCTTTCGCTTGAAAGTTCAACTATTTGATTGATAATGCAACTGTTTTGTTCATGATTAATTCTTTTGTTTTGAAAATTCAATTATTTGGTTGAAAATTCCTCTTTGTACCTTTAAAATTCAACTATGTGGTTAAAAGTTGAACAATTTTTTTTTAAATTAAATAATTGTGTTGAAAATTCAACTATTTTGTTAAAAGATCACTTTGCTTTGGAAAATTTAATTTATTTGTTAAAAATTAGTCTTTCTGGTTAGAAAATTCGCCCCTTTGAATTTAAAATTCATATTTTTATTTTAAAATGAAACGATTTCGTTCGTGGTTGAAAATTCATGTATTTTGTTGAAAACTTGTCTTTTTCGGTCAAAGGTTGAACTATTTTGTTGAAAATTTTTTTTTTATTCAGTTTAAAATTAATTTTCTTAACTGAAAATTGAACTAATCCATTTTTGGCTCAAAATTGATCGCTTTTGGTTGATAATGCAACTATGACATTTTCCATTGAGAATTCAATTATGTATTTTATAAGATGTTGTGTAAGTAATTAAAGTCATTGAAGGTTAGAATTATGATCTAATAAGAAAGTAACTTTAAAAGTTTTTTTATCTACTAGTTCTTTAATTACTTATACAATATAATGTTAAATACATCAACAGTGGCTTCTTTTTAATTACAACGATGGCTTTGAATAAATTTATTTTATTTTACAAAAAAATTGTCTACAATAATATTATTCAACATCAAATCTCGAATAATAAATATTTACAAATAATACAATCAATATATTTTAAGCGACTTAGAAATTTTTTTTCTATTTGTTGCAGGTGAGTCTGGCTTCCATTCTTACTTGAGGTATATGTGAGTATTAAAAAGTTCATAAATAAAACAATTTAATAATAATTATTAAAGCAGTAAAAAGTGTTATTTATTATATATTTGGGTTTACTTTTCATTTTTCCATGAATGACAAATATCTCTGCGAAACCACCCCATTGACATCCTTAAAATAGATATGATGTTTAAAAATGTAATAAAAAGTCAAAAAAATATTTTTTATTTATAAATAGGAGTTTTCAATTTTTAATATTAATTAAACTTCGTGTAACAAGCTTCTTTGACGCCTAGTGCAAAATTCGTTACGTGCTTCTCTTCATGAATAAAACGTAATTACAATTTTTTTGAAGTTCCGGTTTGCTTTAGTTATTACTGCAATGTTTGTCTCTACGAATAATTATGGTGCTAACTAAATATGAGACGATCTCATGAGGCAGTGTAAAATTTTACAGATAACATAGTTGTAAAATCAGAGAGGTAAAATCAAAATTCATCAAAATAAAATATTTTTTCATTTCAATATTCATATATTTATTTAAAAGATTTCTTAAATATAAAGGGAATCAATTTTTGGCAGTGCTACTTTGTTTAATAAGTAATAGAATTTCAATAAATATCATCTAATCATCCCCTAATTATTGAACCGAAGAAATAGATATTGAATGACATATTAGATATATAGATATTAGATTATTATAAAAATATTTTTTATAGATTTTTTTAGATGATTTTCGTCAGATTATATTTCTGCCCGTTTGCGGCATTTTTCTCTGAAAGCATCGATTGGGTATTTGAGGTTGGGTAGGGGAAATCCAAGATGTCTGCCCTTGGGCCAAACAATAATACGAATTACATGAAGCGTCACTTAACTTTTTGAATAACTTGGGAAAAAGTTTTTTTTCACCATAAGTATATCTGTATATTATTTTCCATTTTTCAAAAGCTATTGAATTAAATAATAAAATCGATATATTTTTTGTAATAAGTTTATTATTTAATTTACGAGCTTTTGAAAAATGAAAAATAATATCCAAATACACTTATAGTGAAAAATCATTTTGGTCCAAGTTATTAAAAAATTAAAGTTTCGTGCAATGCAATTGGTATTGCGACTTAGCCCTCAGCGTGCGGACATCTTGCCGGCTGACGTCACAACATTGCAATACCTAATTGGTTATCTCTCATGACGTCATTCTTCGTGGGAAATTCAAATTGTCTGAATTATGTGCAGTTTATATTTGGAAATACACCGTTTTTATAGCATGTAACTGAATGTATAAATGTCTCTGAAAGGTTTTCATGAATTATTATCAAATAATAATAATTAATTATAATTATGGAGAAAATAACAATATAAAAGTCTCGCGATTCCAGTAATTTAATTTACGTTTCACGGGCATAACCAGTACATATTAGTGATGTCATGTCTGTTTGAGTGTGAACAAATACTTGAAGTAAAAATTAATTTGTTGTTTAAGCTATTAAAAACGTATTTTTTCCTTTTCTATATTACTTAAAAGTATTTAGTGTAATATTTCGATTAAAACTAGTTTTTCTCGTGATTATAATATTGACAGTCTCGATTCTTGATGTATCTTCTGGTTTTGCCTGAAAGACTATTTTGAATTTTGTTCTATGACGGAAACGGGAACAAGAGAGCAGCAGAGCAGCCGCTTTAAAATCCTTAACCGGATGCCCCTGTCGTGGCGTCTCGGCCATAAAGCCAAACTTACCACAACGGTCGTCGTAATATTTCACGTCTGCAAAAAGTTTAGAGAGAGAAGGAGAGAAAATCTCTATTTACTATTATTTAACATACTCCATAAAGAATTTTCTGTGAGGTACCAAATGAACTTAAAAATTACAGACTAATTACTTTATGAACACTTAAAAAAGAATTAGAAACTTAAAGAACTTATTAAAAAAAAAGGGAAGGCGAAAAATCAGACGACTTTCGGTCCACGATGCTCGAGGAGCCCTAAATGAGCCTAAAATTGTGTTAGAAAAATAAATTTGTAAAATTAATTTTTGGTATATTTAAAAAAAAAATAAGAAGACTGAGAATTTCCGTGAAGAGTAAATTATAATTTTTAGTTTGGGGCCATGCATGAATTACGTGGAGTCTTTTGGGTGGCGTTTGGGGGGGGGGGAGAGGTCAATGATTGTTCAATGGTGTCGTTTTAATTAAAATTTAGCTGTTCCATATTTGTTTGAAATTTATCTTTTTTAGTTTAGAAATTCAACTATTTGGTTGAAAATTGATGTAATTGGTTGAAAAATCGTTATATTTGGCATACAATTATTATTTTTTGTTGAAAATTCAACTATTTAGTTAAAAATGTATTTACTTTGTTGGAAATCTTTCCCAATTTTGTTTGATAATTCAACTGTTTTGTTGAAAATTCGTCGAAAATTTGTATTGGAAATTTCTGGATTGATTTTTTTTAAATGTCTGGTTAAAAATAAATCTGCTTTGTTCAAAAATGAACTTTTTTGTTGAAAATTCACATTTTTAGAATGAAGATTCAAATTTTTTTTAGAAAATTCGTATTTACGGCTCGAAGATTCAAATATTTGGTCGAAACTTGAACTACTTTGTTATAAATTAATTTTTTTAGCTTAAGACACATTTTGTTGACAATTCGTCTTTTGAGAATTCAGTTTTTTTTTAAATATTCGTTTTTTTGTTTCAAATCAATTTTTTTGACTGAAAATTCAACTATTTGTTTAAGCATTCAACTATTTTGACGAAACTTCATATTTTTGGAAAGAAAAATCAACAATTTTGTAGAAAATTTAACTGTACGGTCATTTTGTTTAATTAACAATAATTTTTTTCGATAAAGATTCAACTGTTTCATTTTTGGTTAAATATTGATCTTTTTCATCTTAAACATATCACTATTTGATTGAAAATTTATGTGATTTGAGGAAAATTCGTCTTTTGTGGTAGAAAGTTAACCTTCTTGAATGAGAATTCAAATTTTTTATAGAAAATTTGTATTTTTAGCTTAAAAATTCAATAATCTGATTGAAGTTTTTTGATTGTCAGGTTAAAAATCAATCTGTTTCTGTCGAAAATGAACCTTTTTGGTAGAACATTAATCTTCTTGGTTGCAAATTCAACTTTTTTGTAGAAAACTCATATTTTTTATACAAAAAATCAACTATTTGGTCGAAAATTGAACTACTATGTTATAAATTCATTCTTTTAATCGAAGATTCACCATCTTAGTTAAAAATTCATTTCTTCGGTTGAAAATGTAATTATTTTGATAAAATTTCGTTTTTGTTAGATGAAACTTAATTTTTTTAAATGAAAATTTAACTATGCCATTTTTGGTTGAAAATTTATTTTATTTGGCTGAGAATTCGATTATTTCTTTGAAAATCCACGTATTTTGTTATTAATTCGTCTTTTTGGGAGAAATTTGAACTACTTGGTTGAAAATTTACGTTTTTTTTTTAAATTCGCCTTTTTCGTTTGAAAGTAATTTTCACTAAAAATTTAACTATTTCGTTAAAAATTCCACTGGCTTCTAAAAAAGTTGTATTTTTGAAAAGAAAATTCAAAATTTTGGTAGAAAAGGTAACGTTATTGTATAAAATTTCGTTTTTCAGATACATGGTTGAAAATTTATTCAATTTGTTGTAAATTCATCTTTTTTTGTAGAAAATTAATCTTCTTGTTTGAAAATCAAACTATTTGGTTAAAAATGTATGTATTCTGTTCAAAATTGGTCTCTTTTGGTTGTAAATTAATTTTCTTCGCTAATAATTTAACTATTTGGTTAACGGATTATTCTTTTTGTTGAGAATGCACCTTTTTCATCAGAAAATTAATCTTCAAACTTGAAGTTTCATATTTTTGGTTGAAAATTCAACTTTTGTGTTACTGATCGTTTGTAATATTTTTACATTTGTCGTTACTAGAAATGCAATACTTGATCAAATGCTATGAAATTTTTGTTAAACTTGATCTGATATGTCCTTATGAATTCTCTTTGTTTATTTTTCTTAGATATGGAAGTGTACTTTTTCCAGTTTTGTGTATTTCCTGGCCAACTGTGCGTCGGGTAGACACAACTAACTTGATACCCTATTGAAAATTCCGGCGTCGTAAAGTTCTTAGGACTCTACGTCCGGAACTAGGTAAGATCAGACGTCGTAATCTACGTCGTAAATTGGGATAGTAAACGACGTAGTATACGAGGTCGTTTCCTACGTTGACTACGACGTCCTTTTTGACGTAGTTTCATACGTCTTCATATCCTAGTTTGTTCATTATTAAACAAAGGTCCACAGATTTCAAAAATGAAGTTCTTAGAAATCTGTAAACATAAAAATCAAATTCACAAACATACACAAGCACTAAGTTTTCTGCATAATAGGCTCATCACTTTTTTGTCATAAAATTCAAGTTCAAATAAAAGATTTCCCCAAAGTTCAGTTTATCAAATATTTAAATTGATCAAAATAGAAAATTAAACGCATTTTGGCCGAACTTGTGGCAAATAGAACATTGGGTTCGATGACAAAACGACACGCATCCGGTGGTATGTTAAGGGGATTTATTAGAATGAGTTTACTGAAAACAAGTTCCAGGCCGAACGCTTGAATATTTTCGTCTAATTTTTTGCATAAGTTATCTAAATAGTATTCTTTTTTGCCGCTCAGAGCTAGTTTTGAGAAAAATTGTTCCTATACTTTTTAATAATCGAAAACGTAAGTTCAGTGGCAGTGACGCTCAGTGTTAGCTGCCTCTGCGTTTTCGCCGCGTGGCCGTGGACCCTTGGCGAAACGTTCGAGGCAGATACCTCGCTGCAGGTCAAATTATCTGGAACTGATGGTCCTTCAATTGTTATGAGATTAAAGCAGGTTACAAAAACTGAAAAAATTTAAGCATCGCTGAAATCAATTTTAATTAGCTGAAATAATTTATTCATATAATTAGAAAAAAATGAAAAAAAGAATGATGAACATCGGTTAATATTTACAGTAATAATGGATAACTAATCTTCAAGTTAAAAACTACTGATTTACTTAGGAAGACTTAGTAATTCGAATACTAAGCCTTAATGAATAGATTAGTAGTTTCCTGCTGAATATTGGGAGAAATGCTTACTAAAGCAATCACTGAACGACTTCGCAATATTTCAGTAGTACAAAACTATGCCTATTCAGATGTATGTTTTTTTTCAGTTTCTTCTAATTATATGCATAAATTAATTCAGCTAATTAAAATTCAATTAAGCCATGCATTCATAATTTCAGCTTTTGTGAACGGCCTCAATCTCATAACAATGAAAGCGTAATCCGTTCCGGGTGATTCGACTCGCAGCGGGATATTTGCCTCGAACGCTTCGCCAAGGATCCACGGCTACGTGGCGAAAATGCAGAGACAGCTTATACTGAGCGTCACTGCTATTGTACCTACGTTTTCGATTATTAAACAAAATCGGGAAATTTTTTCGAAAAACCGGCTCTGTACGGCAAAAGAGAATACTATTTAGTTAATGTACACAAAAAATTAGACAAGAATATTTAAGCGTTCGGTCTGAAACTTGTTTCCCGTAAGCGCATTCTAATGAATACCCTGAACATACCTCGTATCCGTCATCGCACACGAGATTGAATAAGTCGATTGCAGAGTTGAGCATTCTCGAGTTCGAAGTAAAATTTTATATTTCGAACAATTTGCACTTTTCAAAAACAGAACCTTGAGAAAATCTTATATTTAAACTTGTATATATTTCAATAGAATAATGAACCAATTATGCAACGAACTTTTTGTTCAAATAAAGGTCCTTTTTTAAATAAAAAAAGAACTATTTACACTAACTTTTTGTTTCAAGTTACGATGTCGTAAACCAAGACGTTGGATCCTGCGTCGTTTTGGATGTCATTTTCTACGCTGTGCCCTAAGCAGTTTCCTGTAAAGTTTACGATGTAGTTTACGACATAGTTTATGACGTCGGAATCATCAATAGGGTAAACCTGAAAGGCGTTGATAATCATTTAATATAAAAATAATATTTATCACCAGTTAGTTTTACATCTTGAATGTAACTCACGAAATAACTTCACCCTCGACGTTTTAAAAGAAATTGAGTGGCGTGTGGAGTGAATTATATTTCTTGGATAAAATCAAGCCGTGACTGCTGGGGGATGAATAATGATCTGTGCCATTTTTTGCTAGATGTGGATGTTAAGCGTTGCGCGCTTGCGTTGCGTTGGCTGGTGATTATTTATTCACGAGGTGATGGCGATGGCGGTGATGTTTTTGCTGCCCGGAACAAATGACCGACACTCTATGCTCCGCTCTACTATAGCCCTCACACACACCCACAAATTACTACCCTAAAACTGCATCGACGGAATCCTGCTGTTTCATAAACCTGGCATTTAACGCTCAAAGCAAAATTGAAAGGCATTACCTAATTTATACCCCCTTTCTAAAGCCACTTTTTCTGCCAGTCTTAAATCTAAGTTACATAGTTAAAGGGTTGCAGTTCAAAACTAGATAACCAACGAAATCGGAATTTTGCAGGAGAGTGAAAAGATTGCAAAATATTATAGACTAGCAATATTACATGCGAGCTACAGCAGCCGGTAAACATTACATTGTCAATCAATAAGATACAAAGATGAAAGAATATTACTATGATTGCAAGTTTAAATTGTGCAGTTTAATCACTTGAAAATAAACTTGCAAGTGGCAATGAATTTGAAATTTTCACTTTGAAACATTATTAAAATAATTATATTTTGAATACCTGGTTCCTGCATGGGCTTATTTTCACCGAAAATGTTTTCCCCCAGATTAATTTGGAAAGGGGCTTGGTAAATTAGTAAGTTAATTAAGAAATATTTAGTTGTCAGTGAGTTTTCGAAATTTCCCATTAATTTTTCCATTTATAATTTTTAGGATTCAAAAGATGTGAATTTTTAATCTTAAAAGATATAAATGTGATATTGTACCATTTTTCAGCAATTCAAATTACAAAATTAACAATTCTAAACCTTCTAATTTTGGAAATGGTCGACTTTTACTTTGCCAAAAGGATAATTTTTAATTTTAAATGGGCAGTATAATTGAAAATGCATTTTCTACGAAATAGTTAAATTGTCAAGTAACAAGAATGAATTTTTCAATCAAATATGTAAAAGTTGAATTTTCAATTTCAAAAAATTGATTTTCAACAACAACAAAAAAACGAATTTTCAACAGAATATATGCATTTTTAACCAAATACCTAGTAGTAATTTTATACTTAAAAAGATAAATTTTCACCAAAAAATGGAATAGTTCAATTTCAGTTTCAAAAATTAATTTTTATCAAAATACTTTAATCTTCGAAATGTTTCAATTTTTAATTCTCACGTTTTTAAAGATTCGATTTTTTTACTTTAAAGACTATAAATTAATACTTTACCATTTTTCAACAATTTAAATTTTATATTTTTATATTTTAAACGCTCAAAATTGGAAAATTGTCCACCAGTAAGTTGTAAAATTCATTAATTTTCAGCTTTCAATTTTTTAAAAGCATACAATTTTTAGTATTCCTTTAAAATTTTTTAATTTTGAATGCTTATCCAAGAGTAAAAGCGTGCTTTCAATTTTATATTCTATAATTTTCAAGGAATTAAATTTGAAAGTTATTTGGAACGAGTTTTGCGTTTTTGGGGTCAATGTTTTATCAAAAAAACTAACATAAGAAAATTGATATATTCAGTCTTTCAAATAAAAATATTGAAATTTCACAATATTATGTCAATGTGAATTCAAAACTGTAAAATTATGGACATTACAGGTTAAAATTAATTACTTAACTAAGCATCGGTTTTCATAAAAATTTCACTATTCAATTTTGTGTTGAAAAATTAGCTTTTCAGTTGAAAATTCGTTTTTTTTTGGTCAAAAATTAAACTATTTCTCTTAAAGATTCATAATTTTTGTTGAAAATTTATCACTCTGTTTGGAAATGTAATATTTTTTAAAAATTGATTTTTTTTGTTGAAACTTTTTATTTTTGGAACTGAAAATGTAACTTCTAATTGAATGTTCCATCATTCTAGTTGGAAATTAATCTCTTTGGTTCAAGATTAATTTTAATTACTGACAATTTAATCGTTCAATTTTTGGTTAAAAATTTATCTTTTTAATTTAAAAATTCATGTATTTGGTTAAAAATTCGTATTTTTTGATAGAAATTAATATTTTTGGTTGAAAATTAATCATTGTAGTTGAAAATTCAACTATTCCAGTTGAAGATTCGTTCATTCATTTGACTACATTGTGTTTGTGTGGAAAACTGATTTTCTAACTGAAAATTTAACCATTCCATTTTTGATTGAAATCTGATATTTTTCAGTTAAAAATTCAACAACTTAGTTGAAAATTGATCTTTTTTAGTTGAAAATTCAACTATTTGGTTGAGAATTCAAGTATTTTGTTGAAAAATCGTCTTTTTATTTTAAATGAAACCGAACTGTTTTCAATGTTTCGATATAAAATTATTCTGTTTCAAATGCTTTCAATTTGAAGTGGTTTCATTTTAAACAATTCCAGTTTGAAATAATTTAATGTTGAAAGTTTCATCCTGAAAGCGGATTATGTAAGATATCAAATTGTTCAATTCACAGTTTTGAAATATTAAAACATGGGGAAGTCACACAACTTTCATAATATTTGAAATCATTCTGAATTTTTAATACAATCAACTAAAAAGGTTGAAGACTCCACTCATGCCTCATGCTTAAACTTAAAAATTGTTATTGTAATATATTTGAGAAATTTTATTATTTTTACTAAAACCACGGAAACTAATATCAGAAGTAAAAAACGTTAAAGGCTTCTTCTTTATTCAAAAAATATTAGTTTCCATTTACTAATTTCAGTTTGTTGTACAATTTTGAAGATTTAAAATTGAGCCTAGAGAATTTCATATATATATATATATATATATATATATTATCAATTGAATACGATTTGTTTTCTCACTTATGTGTTTCTAAACTTTAATTAATTAAGCGAACCAACTTACAAAACAGGAATAAAAAACAAAAGCATCTCTGCCAACATAATGTATTAGATGCAAGCAGAATATATTAGCTGCGAACACTTGCCGATTATCATATAATAATAATGATAATAATATGCAAATTCATTCATTTACTTGAACCACATCAAAGCTCTTATGTTTTCGCTCATTTTCTGCTTATTTTTTGCATATGATCTTTTCATTTCTGCAAAAAAATGTTTAAAAATTTTAGTTAGTTATTGAAAATGCAGTTATCGGTGTTGATCGGGATGCTGAAATTCGGGAAAATGCCGTAACCCTTTTCCAACTCCCCCATTTTTTGGGAAGACTAGACACAACCTATTAATATTATTATTAATAATTCTGAATTGTCAATTTTGAAAATTAAATGAATTTTAAAAAATTCGCAATTCAAAGTTCTGCAATTTTGAAGAGTTACAATTAAAAATGTTTGAATTTTGAAAATATGGAATTAGTAATGATTTAATATTTAAGAATTATATTTTACAGGTATGCAATTTGAAACACTTTTTGTAAAAGTTCCATTTTTAAGACTTACAAATGAAAATTCTTCAATTTTAACTATTTGTAATTTGAAACTCTTCAATTTTAAATATTCACAATTCAAAACTCTTCAATTTTCAAAAACGTATAAATAAACATTTATAAATTGTGTTTATTTTTAAGATCAAAAGTCAAGGGTCTTGCATTTTAAATTTTCCAAATTGATACAATTCAAAATATTACAATTTTGAAAGCTTAAAACTCAAACTCTTAAATTTTAACGATTTGCAGTTTAAAAGATTTGCAAGTCAAAGTTCTGCAATTCTGAAGAGTCACAATTGACAATTCTTGAATGTTAAAAAGTTGGAAGATAACCTTCAAGAATTTTGCAGATTAAAAAGAAACTATTTTTTAAAAATTTAAATTATTTACAAATAATTTTTGCAATTCAAATTGATATATTTATCAAATGGCTGGAAGAGAAAATTGAAATGTTATCAATCTTCGAAATACGTTTCAACCCGAGAAATGCAGAGAGATGTAATTTATTGATACTTTATCTGTTTTCCATTATTTCGTACACCTAGATCTTTTCCATCTGGCATTCGTCTTCAAAAGGCATTATTTTTTATCCATAAAGTATCACGCGAGAAATACAAACTATGCACATTTCTTGTTTTTTTCTTATCTTTGTTATCTTTTTTTAAAGTACTTTCAATGTGACGAACCATGTAAAAGCATAAAAAGAGATACGAGCGAAGCTTTCACGGAAATTGGATAAAAATTTTTATACCATTACATTCCTCGTCTCTTCTTTTTCTTTCCATCGCTTCTCTCTTGGTCTTTTTATCTTTATATCTTCAACATCATATTGCCTCCTAATACAATTTGAAGATTTTCCATCAATTTTCTCACTATCCGCCGGACACGTATCAGTGATCGAAAGAATATTTATTTTCTTTTAAACAAATTTTTAAAATCCAATTATTGAAAAGTGCATTACGCCGTTTCCAATTAATATCTCGAAGCTATCTCGAAATTATTGTTGTCGGGAAGCCCCTGTTCGTGATTGGACGAAGTTATCATTTTTTTGCCGTTTAAAAAAAAAGTCTGTAAACTTCAGGATTACGAGAAATTTAAGGTTATCTAAATATTACGTTAAATACCAATAACCAATGGATATACATATTCCCTTAAACATACAATAGGTCCAATTTTCAAAAACACTTATAATTTAAATTTATTTATATTTAAATTTAGACTTATAATTTATGACGTTGGCTTAGCTACGAAAAATATGTTTTTTACAAACTCGATTGAAATTAAAAACTACATTTTCAATACAATTTTCAGAGGCCAAAGAGATTCCATTTAGTTATAATGAAGCAGATATCTAAAAAAGAACAATTTTTTCTTCACTATTTCAATTGAAAATCATATCACCAAAATAAAGTCATCCTAAGTTAGTTTTGATTTGAGCAAAAATTTATTTTTCAAAAGATGTCTCATTTAATTTTGAGAAATTTATAAAAAAAAATGTCTTGTCCTCTATAAATTTAACTGAAAATCTGAGAGGAATTTACCACGTTTTCTAAAATCTTTAAAATTATTCAACTTTAATTATACTTTAAAGTTTTGTTTTTTGAACATTCCTAAGCAATAAGATAAATTATTTCAAAATTTTCACCAAGAATCCAAAATAAATTTGTTGCATCTACCTCGAATATTTCCATTACAATTTCGAATGATGAATGTTCGTTTACAATAATTTTTAATACCTCTCTTGTTCGGTAATATTCAACTTTCAGGAATTTTCAAATGCGGTAAATTTATGTCATCCTCTTATACCTTTCTGGGCAGATATGTGTAAGCTTCTATAAGATTCCATACCTTTTAATTCAACAATTTTGAGAAAAATTTTAATGTCAATCTTTTATAATTTATTTTTTTATGTGTGAGAAAATCATATTTTCGAAATAATTTTCAGAAGCTCTATAACAGGATGTCTACTCAAATCCTAGTAAAAAATCTCCTGACAATTCCAAGTTTTTTCCAGGTATCGCGGATTATTTACAGGAAGTTTTTCATAGTATGGAGCAATTAAAATATTTTTCATTTGTTGAAACAATTGACGTGGAATATGTATACAGTTTTGTCATAGTCATCTCTATTAGCTGCAAAATTCTAAATTTATTTATACTATGATGATTTAAATTACTTAAGTAACAGTTTTTCGAATAATAAATTTCATATCTTCTTCTTCAATATTTTTTATAAAAGTCTCAATATTTGCAAACAGGCTGTTAATAGGAATTGTATTTACACTTGAAGGAAGACTGAATTTGTTGCCCAAAGCTGAAGTTTCAGTGAAACGAAAGGAAATGTAAAGGAATCGTTTTTTTCTGAAACGTGAGAAATTTTTCTAATAATAAATATGATTAAACGATGGCTCCGTTTATTTTTATTTTTATGTGTGCGTAAGACGAAAATCGTTTCTTTTTCAGCCTAAAATACAAAATTAATAACTTGAAATTCAATGATAAAGGATTTTCATACAAGAGGGACTACTTCTTCTTGAAGGCAGTTTTATAAGATTTGAAGTAACCAAAATAAAATTTTCTACGATCCCAAGAGAAAAATTTTACTTTCATGTTTTATTATTTCTCGGTTCGCGGTCTTTTCACCTTTTATCACATAAAAGAAGCAACCCGCACGGGCACAAGGGATTTTTCTGATTCTTTTTGACGTTAAGAGCTGATATATATCGAATATAGTCCTTGCTAGTATTTTCAGTCAGCGAAACTGAAAAAAAGGGAAGAGGAAGAGAGAATTGAATGCGAAAATCTTGTTCTTTTTACACCGACAATACCAGTGTAACATTCCACATTGCCCTCACATTTTTCTTGACTGGCGCGGCGTTGCAAAGATCAAATGTGTTCGAAACTCAATGGCTGCAGAAAATTAAAATCCAAGCTTTTCTATTAAATTGTAAAAATACCCCAACAGAAGATTCTGAAAAAAAGACGGTAAATTTAACTCAATTACCTAATTCGAGTTATAAAATTAGGTGCCATATTCAATTAAAATTGAATATGAAGATAAATAAAATCTAGAATGAAACGCTTATTATAAGAATACAAATGCGACCTTTTCATGCTTCTCCCAAAGATAAAAACAAATTTAATTCTTTTAGAATTGTAATTCGCTGGCTTGTTCTTTATATTAATTTTGTAGCAATGCCGTTACTCATGGCGCTCATTTTACTACAGTCATTTTAAATTCAAATTCTTTTCGCGCCTTTACTCTTCTTTGCTACCTTTTACGTACAGACCCCTAGAGCGAGAGGCTATAAATAGACTTTTCACGCGAAACGAAGGCACAAGATTATACCAAATTTCTTTCTTCATCAAGATATTATATTTCGATGGGAATAAAATCTTTTATTTATTTTTTCTTTGTAATTGATGTTGGACAGAAACTAATTTATTTTGTGAGTATGTGAAATTGAATAAAGGGATAATATGGCCCTGCTCTGTTAAAAACACGCCACGGCTGATCATAAACAGGCTGTTACCACTTACACTAGTGGGGCATACCATGGTTCAGTGGTGTGATGCTGTTGTGGTCAGACATCGGTCTCTCTACACCGTCCGCGCTCAGGGTACTTAAGTAATCGTCAAATAGGGGAGCGCTGGAGGGATTACGCGGTCGAAACCATTTCTTACGTAAGACATTTTCATGTCTGCTAACCGCAAAAAATTAAAGTTAAACAATTGGTAGAAAAATCAACTGTTTGGTCGAATGTTCAACTATTCTGTTGAAAATGAATTTTTACATTCTCATTCTAATGAGAAGGTATCAGTTTTATGTAAAATTTGACTCAGTCGGTTTTCATCAAATCTCTATGTTTTGAGACCCCCTGAATCAGAAAAAAACTATTTTTACGAAGGTGTCTGTCTGTCTGTAGTCTGTAGCATCGTGTAGGCATGATAAATTTCGAAAGATTGATCCGATTGGATCATGCTTCGGCACACTTTTTCAAGGTCTAAAAAGGAAAAACGAGTTCGTTAACCAGCTATTTTAGATAAAAATGCAAAAAGTTAGAGCATTCTGAAAATTTATGAGACCATTTTTTTCAAGATTGAAAAATTCTATGCAGAAATATTCGTAGTACTCGGTAACTTGAATAATTTATCCTAATGAAATTCTGCGATAAAAAAGAAAATTATCAGAGTTATAGCATTTTCAAAATCCTAAAAAACAAACGAAAATGAACATTTTAAGCGGAAAAACGCACGATATGAAAAAAAGGCAGGAGAAGAAAAAAGTTGCTCTTTGAAGGCCCTAAAAGTCTATCAGAACAACATTTTGAATTTTTTTGAAAAATCAAAAATTAAAATTTTGATCACACAAAAAATAATGAAAAATAAACAATTCCATATTGCGGTCAAACTATGCAAGATGAAGAAAAAAATCAAAAGACAAAAATTATGCATCCAAATAAAAATAGTAGGTATATTAATCGTTAAGAAAATCATATGAAATCAATATTTTTATTTACTTCATAAACAAATAAAAAATTTTATGAGAAAAAGGGAACAAAAGGGGGAAAAGAGGAATGTTTTTTTAAGGGTTTCTCAATATTATCGGGCCTCATCACATATTTTTTAGAAATATAAAACATTACATTTTTTATTTTTTTATTTTTTGAGTTTTATTGTTTTACTAGAATTTGAAAACTACACGTTTCGTAACTCAATGTGCTGTCCGTTACACCTTTACGAAAGAATACTGTGGGAAGTGCAGTGTAAGCCTATAATGATTTTCCTATAAGCAATGAATTTCTTATTATTTTTTCGCGGTTCTAGAAAAATCAGAAGGAACTTAGTATAGAAATAAATAACGTTGCAATATTGGAAGACGTGTTGCAAAAAATAGAGAAACTACAAATGAACAAATGATTTATTTATTTACTTAACGTAGGATTTTAAATTATTTTAAAGAATTTTTAAGGATTTCATCAATTTCAAGGAATATGAAAGAAATTATAAATAATTTTAAAGGATTAAAAAAATGTCAAGGAATATCAAAGAATTTTGTAGCATTTCGAAAGATTTTCCAAGATTTAAAAGAGTTCAATGAGATTCAAGAGATTTTATAGAACTATACTTATTTAAAAGTATTTATGGGATTGTAAAGATATTAAGCTATTTCATCAGATATCACAAAATTTAAGGAGACGTAAAAATGTCAAGGATTGTCAAATAATTTTGTAGCATTTCCTAAGATTTCGAAGGATTTCGAAGCAATCTGCAACATTTAAGGGATTTTATAAGAGTTTTAATTATTTCAAAGGATTTACAGAATTTACAAAGCTTTAAAAACTTTAAAACTATTTTGAAATATACCAAAGACTTTTAAGAGATTTATAAATTTCCAAGGAATGTCAAGAAATGTTGTAGCATTTTTAAAAATTGCAAGAGATTTTAAAGTATTTCAAGGAATTTCACAAGATTTCAAAAATTGTATTGAATCTCCAAGGATTTCAAGGATTTCTAGGGATTTGAACAAGGGTTTTTTACAGTACTGTAATTAATAAGTTAATTTTAATTTACGTTCACGGGATTGTGAAACACTTCTACTTATTTCAATGGATTTGCACGATTTCCACAGATTTTAATGGATTTCTACGTATTCCCAGAACGTCAGGGGGTATGAAGGAACATACAAATTTTTAAAGAATTTGAAAGATTTTAAGTTATTCAAAAAAATTCCAAAGAATTTCAAAAGGTTTGAAAAATTGTCAGGAGTGTCAAACAGTTTTGTAGATTTTCTAAAGGTTTCAAGGGATTTCAATGAATTTCACAAGATTTATTTAATTTTATAGAACCTCCAATCATTCTAAAGGATTTACATTTTAAAAGATTTTAAGTTATTTTAACAGACTTTAAACAATCTCGAGAGATTTTTAAGAATATTTTAGGATTCCCAATGATTTGAAACTCGATTTTAAGGCATTTCGAGACAAATTTCGAAAATAAATTAAATTTTAAGGAATTCCTAGCGACTGCAAACATTTCAAGGAATTTTAATGTATCTCAAGAAATTTTTGTATATAACTTTAATGAATGAGTCAATTTTAATTTATACTGAAGAGACTTTTATTCATTTTCACTTATTTTAATAAATTTGTATGATTTTTAAAGATTTTTGCTGTCCAAAATAAATTTATGCTTTGCAGTTGGTCTACTCTTCACATTAATTCCTTCAGTATTTTTGTATTTTTTATTTCAATGCCTAATGACCGCCGAATTAAAAAAAAACTGTTTTACTACACTTCTTAACATTGAATCTGAATTCTTTGAAATTTTAAAATATTTGAACACATAAAAATAGTAACTTTTGAAATGAAAAATTGAAAAAAACTTTAATTTTGCTTTGAAAGTTCGTAAAAATGTAGACTTAGCACCGTTTAGCTTTCCATGCTTTACTTGTTCAAGTGAAATACATTTTTATGCTTGAAAATTTTGTTAAAAATATTAAACATGTATTTTATCTTGAAAAATGTCATTATTACTATTTTTATATACATTTTGTAATTATTGAACAAAGAGCAACGGAAACGAAGTTAAAAAGTCACATAAAATTCAACTGACAAGATTTTAGATTCCAATGCCCAGCAACCTGAATAGACCCTTATTTATGCATTCATAATTTTTCATGAAAAAATCTTAAATCTTGCAGAAAATAATTATTATAACAAAACTGTTTGCAAATGAATTTTTTCTTAAAGTCGCTTTTTACCAATTATTAAAAGAATAATTTAATTGTAAAAAATCCTATCTTATTTTTCGGAGAAAATATGACCTACAATTCTACTGTTACCAATTTTAAAAAGAAGTAAATAATCTTCAAATATAGTTATTTAGTTGAAAAATATTCTCTTTGAACACATTTTTTTTCAATAGTTTCAAGGAATTAACATTTTTTCATTAAAAATAATGTTTTTATTTGAAATAACATCATTATTAAGATTATTTTTATTCTCATAGTCATAGAAAAACTATTGTTTTCAGAGATCTCATTTTCGACACGAGAACTAGCTTAAAATGAAAATTATCATATTATAATTACCAAAATATTAGATTTTGGTTGATAATCTTCTTTATGAGAATTTAAATTTTCGACAAAAAAATTAATATACATATATGTACAGTTTGAAATTTTTTTCAGTAGTGCTAATGCTTTCGATAATTAGTGTACTTGCGAATACCAAAGCGAAATGTAAATTTGCATTTACTCTGTTTAGTCAAGCCTAATGATTTTGTAATAATTAATCACACTACTTTCCTGCTCTCGATATATGTAGCATATTTTGTAACGATAATGTTTGAAATCATTGAAATCGACGCACAATGTAATGAGGCAACTGATCGAATTTATTTGAATAATTATCGTACATCGAAACCATATTAACAGAAAAGATCACAACAAATTTTCAAATAGAAACGTGGATTATAAATTTGTTATAGAAGAAATATTTTTGGAAATTTTGTTACCCAACAGAACACTACGTGTGAAAAAGACGGCGTCAAGTACCTGCAAGAATTTAAATAATTTATTTATTTATGTTAAAGATAATCAGAGTTTTGAAATGAAAAAAAAAACAATTGCGAATAGTAGAATATTTATAAATAGAAGCGTATTTCAATAAAAGGAATTAGTTCAATGTATTAGTTTATTAAATAATTTTGTTTATTTTGATACAAAAAATTAATATTTAAGAGGAATTTAAAAAAAATTGGCGGCCCATATATTTTGAAATAATAAATATAAATGTGGTAACATAACAATATTTTATTTACTTACATAAAATTTTATAAAAATATACAAATATAGAGTAACGATTTAAAGACCGCCACATCCATAAGCACAATGAAACGGTTGCTCATTTTTCAAAAATGAAGCAATCGCGAATTCTTAAACAAAATTGATTATATAAGGATCAATTGCAGCTTATTGATAAAAGAACATAAAAATGGTATATTGCCAAGTTATTTAGAGATAATTCCGTTGAATAAATAAAAATCAGCTGGTTGAAAATTGACGAAAATCTTGTTCTTTTTTTAACTCATATAAACAAATGCAAAATTTTGTTGCCTGAAAAATTCTCCTACTAAGGAGGGTCCATTTTGAGGAATTTGCAGTCGATTTCGTAAAAAACTATATCCACTTTTTTGAAAAGTAGTAAAGTTG